>JACEGR010005531.1:0-71898 GCA_014170235.1 Listronotus bonariensis
AAAGTGTTTTTGGTTTTTTTAAGTGTTTTTCTATTTCTGTAAATTTAAATCAGAAAACACTATTTTTTAAATAAAGAAATATTCTTTAAGACATACAATAAACTTTTTTCTTTTTGAATCCATCCAAAATATATTTTTTTTTAAATCCTTTAATTTTTTCCCTCAACTTTTTTAGTAGAATATTGACATTTTTTTTGTTTGTTATGAAAAACAAGAAAAAAAATAAAGTTTAATATAAAACTAATGAAGCACAGTTAATGATGTGGCAGACACTTAAAATTCTAGTTATATAAAAACGTTAGTTTCTTAAAGAAAGTGATATTACGCCATTTTTGAACTCATTTAGTCATAATAAAAAAATCATGAAGTGTTATTTCTTTACCGTCTATATTTAAAACTAATTCTGCATACATAATTCACTTATGCATTGTATTGTATGTAGTGTAAAAACCGAATAAAGGTACTTTAAATGTGGCTTGACTGAAAGGTCGTATTACTTCTCACAAGAGTGATTGCTCTAGAGCAATTCCCTCTTGTGCTTTGTCACAACACTATTTCAGCACTAGTCACATGATAGACTGGGGTAGTGCTGAGATTTTGGATAGAGCTGTTTCTTATAGAAAAATAATATTCTTAGAAATGACTCATATTTACTTAGAAAATAACACCATGAACAGGAACAGTGATATCGAAAACCTCAGCACAATATATGAATATCTCCTAAGATTACACAAAGATAAATTAATTAGGTTAATTGACCGTCCAGCACCTGATGAGTAGTGTTTATTGGCTGCTTTTTGCGCTCTTTAAAATTAATAAACAAATCTTGTTTCGTAATTATTTTAACTACATTGAATACTTTTTATAATTTTATATAGGTATATTGTTAGACTGTATAAGTTTTTTCAAATTATAGCATTTTCATGTATTGTATATCAAGACTAACCATTAACCATTAACTTTTCGATAGTACCTGGTAATTCACTAGTACCTAAAATCAAATGTATAAGAACAGACGTACGGCCATTGCCTCGTTTTTGGATTGATTCATTTCTTTTTACAATAACTGTCAACCATAATTCCATCTCACTCTAACCTTCCACCAAACCAGCACCTATCTCTTTCTTTCTATAACAACTCCACCAGTTATCTTTCTATCCTTGTCCCCCATGACAGGTTAACCTTACTTTTAGTCAAAAGACCGCGTGCGAGTGGCTTCTCCAACGAAAAAAGTTTAAAAAAATTTGTTATAAAAAAGATTTCTTAATTTTAATTAAAAAACAACCTAAAAGTTGTTTTTCCCAGTTTTTCAATTGTTACAATATGCTGTTCCGTCTGTTTGTTTCTTGAATAGGTTTTTTCCTGTTAATCTTCAAGCTGTTTTACAATTCTAACCTACTTTGGTAAGGAACTTTAAAATAGAATAGTTAGTTGTTAGTCTACTAACACTAGTTTTTCTGTTTTTTGAAGTGAGTCCTGAGGAAGAGTATAAATTATACACGAAAGCTTGACGAAACAATAAAGGGTTTTTCTAACCTTTAGGCCATTTTTTTATAAGGATTCATTACGTCCTACTGCACCTATTTGTTAAAAGCTCTTGGAAATTTGCATGAAAAATCCTCTATTGCCTGTACTACCATATATGGCGGTAGAATGTTCGTGGTAGACTGGTAATTAAAGGAACCCTCTAAATGTTTTAAAGTGTTCTTATCATGAAGTCCATTTCATCATTTATATTACTAGGGACTAAAGATAAATAGAAAAGTCTGGTAGCTTCTCAAACATCGTGTTGCATGCAGTTAAACTCTTTTATGTTTCATTGACCCCACATGTTACACTCGGAAAGGCCCTCTTCTCATCGAACGAGACCAGCGGCACGTATTCATTGACCAAATTCTTAAAAAACTACGTAAAACATGCTTTGGGCCATTTGGAGATCACCTGATTTTGTGGCCGTAGACGTCAAAATCATAGAGTTTTGTTCGTTGGTTGATCCACGGATGTTACTACATTGTGTCCGGAGAAGTGTAAAAATAGGGGTAGACAAGGAATCTTTATACGAGAGGGAAAATGAGTATTTCTCGTGCGAGTTGCATGCATTGACTATTGATAATAGCTTTGTTCGCGGGTCTAGTAATGAACCGATTCTGAACCAGAACCGAACTGGTTTAGAATTGTTTTAAAGCGCATGTCTAGTTATTTATTAGTTCGGAATTTTTATTTACCGCGAACGATTTTCTATACAGCTGAGGATGTATTCTAACCTAGCCTTTTGGTTAGGATTTTTATGGTTAAATTGGATACTATACAAAAAAATAAATTCAAACAAAAAGGTAAATTGTTATACTGTCGAATGCCACTCGAGGTCTCTCGGCGGAAGACGAGGGATTCCCTGCCTCCTCTCGTTTTTAACATATCTATGTGTATTTAACTAAAGATAAAATTCAAACAACAAGAAATGGTAAAATCTTGTAATATTGTCTATATTTTTTAATTAAATCTTTATTTATTTTATTGCATACATACATTCATACGGAATACAATTAAAAATCCTTTGTTTATATACGCTCAGAATCACAAAAATATAAAAAATATTCAACAGGTATATTAACCCGCATAAAAAGTGGCAAAAACAAATAAACTGTAATACAACGGTTTATTTCTGTACCACAAAAACAGAAAACAGCTGACCATGTCGACAATGCGCATGAAATTCCGAACTGAACTTTTAGTTCCAATAAAAATCCCTGAAATGCTAATCAGGTTACGAACCGGTAACGAACTGATTCCATTGTAACCCGCGAACACAGAACTGTTACTAAAAATTCAGGATTTTACTAACCGCGAACGCTGCTTTTTTCACTGCGCATGCGAATAGTCCTAGAACCGGTTCAGAATCAAACCCGCGAACAAAGCTATCACTGGAAAACATTTTCCGAACAACTTACTTGTGGATTTGTATCAATAAAAACAATAAATTTATTGTTCCCGATTTGAGATTATTTGTCAACCATGGTATACGCGATATTCTAGCCTACTGCATTTTTTTAAATCTGATTAATTTTGTTTTTTAGATGATTTAACGTACCCCTTACATATTTTTTATACTCATATGTGATAAAAAAATAGTACTTTAGCTGAAGAGTCATATTTGAAAAACAAAGTTGTCGAAAACATATACAAATTATCAATTCTCCTATTTATGAATAGTAAAAGCACCTTATGACTGCCATGGGTAATAGGCGTGGGTAATGGTCGTGGATAATGAGCTATATTACCTGCTTAAAATTACAATAATGTATACATTTTTCACCAGTCGTAAAAAAACATCAGGAGATACTGTACCGAGTTCACGGTAAATAACACGTGAAAAAAGCAGGAGGAGTTTTATTTCGGACATCGCGCGTCGTTAATATGTAATATTTTTTTCCACGACCGTTAAAAAAATGTTTGTTTTTTTAATCGTTGACATGAAGGTAAATTACTCCATTCAGTACACTACATTAAGTGTTAAAAAGCATTAAGTGCTAAAAGTAACTTTTTTAACACTTTGATGCTTTTTTCACACTTTGAATTAGTGTTTTGTTTCAATGCCCACTACAATAAACTTAAATATCAATTTATGCAATGTAACAGTAAACGCGACATCAACTGAACCAAACGTCAAGTTACCTTTGATTTCGTCATTATTCCTTTTAGTTCATGTTTCACTAGTTTTAAAATTTGACAGTTTGCAAATAAATTTAATAGAAATTATTGAAAATTAATAGTAATAATAAATTTGGATCACTAAGAAATTGAAAAGAATTTATACTGTTTTAGTAATATTTCTGCAAAAAGTAAGGACATACATTTTTTAAAACTTAATAATGCCTAATAAATGCCTAGTTATGAAAAGGATAATTGTCTTTTAAAAAATAAGGAGGCTATGAGTTTTTGTTGCAATATAATGGCTGTGCTGCAAAAATTATAATATAATAAGTTTATATAAATGAAACATGTATAAAATGGTATTTTGGGAAATTTTTCCATGGTCGTGGAAAAAATATAGTATGTAACACATGCACAAAGTCTTTTTACTCATGGGCTTGCCGCACTCGCCTAACGGCTCGTGCTATCAAACTTCCCATTCGTAAAAAAAAGTATCACTTAATGCACTTGTTACATAAATAACTATTCTGCCGCCACTTACCTAATTTGTAAATTACTTTAAATTTAAGTGTAAAAACTTGGTACTCAACATAGAATGTGCGATAGGGCGTTGAGAGGGCGTCTATGCTCTGAGTAAAGTATGGTACTAAAAGAAACGAAATCACATAATTTTTTCCAATTTTTGCTATTTTTTCTTTTTTGAACACTTCAGCTTTAAAATATTAAAAATAATGTGCTGTTAACCCCAATTATTACCAGAAATCTCACCTGCATCTTAAAAGGTGGTACCCACTTGAGCTTTTATTTAAGTTTATTATTAGATTTATAGTACATTTCATTTAGGATTTTTTGTACGATAAGAAAAACTGTACAAAAATAGATGAGAAATACAATAGACTCGGTCCTTTACGTAATACCTTGGTTAATACCTTAAAACAACAATGTCAAGGTCATTCTCAGTCAGGTGTTTCATTCTCGTGTTTATGAACCATGTACTTTGATCCAACGAGTTTTAATATATAAAGAAAGCAATAACAGTACAAATATTATATTTTATGTTTTACCCATCTATTATTGATCTGTAATACCTTAGAAACGGAATATGTTATGGTAGCAATAATACCTGCTATCACATCTAGGGTCTTATAAGCGGGCATTATGATAATGCCCGCTTATAATGCCCTAATGCGCTAATAATTTTATTGCTTATCCAATTTTATTTCTCTCACAATAAAGATCAAGTTTATACAAACATATGTATTAAAATAAAATCAATAACTTACCAGTTCCTGAAAATATGCCATTAAAACGGTTTCGGTTATTTGAAGAATTGCGTTCGCATCTTTCCAAATACCAAATATGCCATACTCCCGATCATACTGTTGCCTTGATTTAACTGGCAAAAGATTTTTGGTCGCTTTTATGGCCTTTTCTCTTATATTTGGTGGAATTTCTTCCATTTTGAGCAAATTGTTAAATAAAACATGCCAACTGACTAACTGATAGAAACATCAAAGTCAAACTTTACACCAGTCATTATCTAATTACGTATACAGGTACAGGTGCAACTTATTTTTTATATTGCGAATAAATAATGTAATTAGTCATTGAAAAACTCTTTTTGGGTAAAACATAAAGCATTGTATGCACCACGGGCCAGAGGCCCTCGGGCTATTTCGACCTTCAGGGCATTATAGTCCTAGTAACGCCCTTGATACATAAATAGCTATTAAATAAATCATGTCTGGTACTTTATTGGTTATTGATGCTCCTGTTCTTAATCACATATAAATTTGCCTAAATATCCATAATTTAAAGTATTTTTTGCATTTTAAATGTAATTTAAAATGTAAATGTGCGTTTTATTTGCGGTTGATATTTTATTAATGTGTTATGACATTAATCGTGTTTGCTACACTGAATTAGTGGACCATACTGATGTTTATAATAAAATAAGCATTAGAATTCCCAATGATGTAATAGTGCATTGAATACCGAGGTGAAAAGTGATTCATTTCTATCTAGAAAATGATGGTTTTCTCATTTTCCGAACTGTGATAGTCCCTGGGCCGGTAATGAAATGGACTTTATAATAAAAACACTTTTAAAACCTTTCATGGGGATTTTTTTACGAGTCTACCACGAATATACATACCGCCATATGTGGGAGCGGCGCTTAAACTCAGCCTGTCAATGCCAAATATTACGGGTGTCAGACTGGGCAAACGCGTCATTTTTTTGTCGAACAAGTTTACCACAATGTTTTACATGCAATTTTTAAAATTGTGCCAAAAATTGTAAGGGTTACAGTCATGAAACCAAAAGAATCAAACACATGTTTCGGGTATCGGACTAGGCGAGTTACAAAATTGTAACCCTTACGATTTTTGGCATAATGTTTAAAAATTAGCATGTAAAACATTGTGGTAAACTTGTCCGACAAAACAAGTGACGCGTTCGCCCAGTCTGACACCCGAAATATTTGACATTGACAGGCTGGCTTTAAAGCGCCGCTTCCATATACGACAGTATGAATATTCGTGGTAGACTTGCCAAAAGGAATCCCATCAAATGGTTATTAATGTCGTTTCGAAATTCTGACTCAAGTCAATTCGATTTTTCGAATTAAGATTCGCATAACATCGGGCATAAAATATTTTACTGACCCACCATACAGTTTTTGCTCAGTTTTAATATATATTTATCTCAGTCAGTAACAAAACATTTAGATATGATGAATGATGAATGACGCAATTATCGATGCTATAAACAATTGACACCACATTTACTTTTCACCGCATGCTCACTCAAGTAGAAGCGAAACAGATGTCGAACGCTGCCGAACACGGAGATTGTGCCTCTTTTGTTGCTCGTTCCGCGCCCTCGCTTAAACTTCAAGCCTTATATGGTACGCGCGAGGTAACTCCGCATGAGTCATGTTTTTGGTGCGTGCAGCTGGGTCCATCGAATTATAAGACGTTGTCACGTCAAAATGGTTGCCAGTATGTCGGCTATGGAGTAACTCTTTTTAGTATATACAGGGTGTTCGAAAAGTCAACGATAATATTGAAAGAGCCGGTGAAACAACTCATAAGGATAAAAAAACAAATCAACCTGATTAAAAATCGACAATTGTCAAGATATTGATACGTTAATAAAAGTTTTACAATTTTAAATTACCCTGTATATCTTATGGCCATTCTAATAACGCTTCTGCTTTTTCAGATAAGGCAAAAACTTTTAAGAATTTTTTTCGAAGTATCTAACTAAAAAAAGTTGCAGGCATAGTTAGGTCTATCGGTGGACACCCTGTAGGTTTTTCAGAGAAAATTTTTAGTTTATTGTTGGTCTTTGATTAATCAAATGGCTATTTAGTGCTACAAATTAATATCTCTCATTTTTTTCATAATTTTTTTTGTAGATATTAAAATATAATCAAAGAAGAAGATTTTGACGAATTTTAAGTGCCGATATCTCGAAAAACCATCGATTTTTTATTAAGGTCATTATATGTTTTTCTGGATGCTTATGGGTTGTTTTATTTGGCCCTTTACTTTTATCGTTGACTTTCCGGATACCCTGTATAAATTAAATTTGGAATAAAACCAAATTTAAGAACTCGTTGTCAAATAGCATTGTAAATAACAATTTTACTGACATTTGTTTGGTATTTTAAATTTATTTATGCCGTCTTTTCCAAACCAATTATTTTTTATATAAAGTCCACGTCTATTTTATAATCATAATTTTTTGGTTGGAGGATCATTTCATGATTGCACGACGAATAAATTAAAATGAAGATATTTAATTTAAATTGATTTTAATTTGTTTTAAATTGATTTTAAATTTGTTTAATTGATTTGGTGGTTCTTTTTATTGATTTTAATGTAAATAAGTTTATTAAAGCATAATTATGTGGTGTAAGTATTTTTCATATACAGGGTGTCCAAAAAGGTCATGTTGTAAATGATAGGGTTAATAGAGTAAGTGAAAATAATGTTAATATAAAAAGAGTTCGGTCGAGCATCGTTAGGGAATTTTCGACTTTTTAAAGTCAGATAATAAAAATATATATTTCATTTATAACATCTAAACGGACTTTAGATTATCAATAATATTTGTGCAACTAAATTACCTGATATCAATGGTTCTTTCCATAATACTTATGTAAATGTATGTTCATGAAGTCGATACTATAAAGGTAAAGACGCTTTTTTTTACTTTAATGTTTACCTTTTGACAAAGGTGACAAATTTGACATTTTGCTTTCACAATTTTATTTATATACAGTGTGTTTCCCAACTAAGGTACAAAACTTACGGCCGTATTCACCTAGCTCTGACAAATATTTACCAGACCGATAGCCTGCTTTTAAGCAGGTTATCAGTATGATAAATATCTGTCAGAGCTTAGTGAATCACGGCCGTTAGGAGGTGATAGAAGTACGTCGTCACGGTTGAAGCTATCCCATCCGAAGAGTTCAGAGCAGGACGAAAGGAATTTACTTACTAGTTTCGATTAACCATTCAGATAAATGAAAGCCAGCCGAAACGAAAGTTAGTGGTACCATAAGGGAGAAGCCAACGGTTAATAGACGGGAGGAAATTCGTTTCGTACTGGGGAAATTTAAAAATTTATTCGTCTTTAAAAATTTATTTTATCGATTTCAGTGACAGGCATTTATCAGTATTTTTTCTTGCTGTCCCTGTTTTTACATAAAGTGTAAAAGCTTAGTATTTTATAGTTGAGCTATTTTTCCTTGATCGAGCTATGGCTCCTCAAAAAATAGGTCTTAATCGAAGCCATAACGCATACTGATGGATTAGCAATTTATTCCTTATTAATTAGTGTACATAGTAATTTCTTTCTTAATAAGTCGAATTTAGGAGCTACATCTATTTTAATGTAGATATCAGTAGCCCAACGTACCCCCTAGGGTGGGGTACGTTGAGCAAGGGTATGGGGCTAGTGGAACACTTAGAAAGTATAGTCAAATCATGGCTTAAATGTTAGATACGTTCACAATAAAAATACATTTTGACAATTTGCTTTTTGTATTTATAATCTTATAGTGACAAACAACAAGTCTCATTAATAAGTCAACAGCGTACCTAAGCTTAGCTTAACTATTCGATTTAATATCTATGAATTCGTCTTCGTCTTTAAACTTTTTGCAGTTTTATTTTGCTTCTCTTTGCAATACCTTCTGTATCTGTTAAAATTGCGGCTTTCTCCTTGACCAGCCGCTTGGGTATGGTCAGGAACTATTTCCAGAGAAAATTTATAACTTGGATAGGAGTCAGTCTCTTTTCTTGTTGCTTGTATAAAGTTCGGTTGCAGCCTCTTTTGAATCTTGAGAAGACTTTAGTAGTTTTACTGTTATAAGTCGCGTATCCTAAATAATAAAAAAATAAAACATTTTATACTTAAAAACCGTGGGTTGGTTGGGCAACTGTAGCTCTACTAACTCAACGGCCCAACCTTGAGAATTTTAGAGAAATGCGAATTTCATTAAGAGACAGGTCAGGATCTGCATCCACACTCCATATTACATACTTAAAACTGCAATAAATTTGCCCAAGATCGGACGCTTACTTGATTAAGTAGACGGAATACATTGACTTATCACGAGATGAAATTTTCCGGCTTGCTATTTCATTGAAAATTATTGTTAGCTACAAGTACATCACATGGTAACAAAGGTATATTAGTTGATCTTAATAACTTTTGTGTAACATAATGATCCATTCGAAAATGTTAGCATACAACCTGTTGTTTTGATATTTTAATTTATTTTTACCATACATTCCCGGACTATCAAAGTAAAATTCAACGAATAGGACATAAATTTAATATTCGCACAATCTTTAAAAACACAAAACACTATCAGATCTCAGTTAACAAAAACAAAACCATACAACTTAAATGAAAATACAAAAAATGTCATTTATAAAATACCTTGCGAATGCAAATAAGTTTTATATAGGTGAAACTTGTAGACCATTAGCCCAACGCATAAAAGAACACAGATCATACATTAAAAACACAGAATTTTATAAATCAAAAATCTGCCAACACGCATTTGATAACAATCATAGAATAAACTGGGATGCTTTGAGTATTTTAGCAAAGGAAACTTGTATCCCTAAAAAACGCAAAATCAAAGAAAGTGCGTATATATTATTAAATAAAGATAATTGTGTAGTATCAATTTCCAGTTAATTTTAACTATACTTGGTTGCCTTTGCTTGATACTGAAGTATCTTCAGGAAGACCAAAAATTAACTAACTATTCACCTTTTTTGTAATATAAACAATACATACACCAGCAACCAGTTATCTATGTCACTATGACACTATAACCAAATGGACATATTTGACATTTAATGTCAAAGATTTCAGAAATATCCTAAAACGATATAAATTTTTAAATTTTGAAACCTTAATAATAGTTATGGCTTATTTTTATTCGTTTTATTCAATTTGTCATGTGACAACGGTGGCGAGTTTGCCACCGAAACGTCGATTTTAAATCATCTTTTTACTTGTTTTAATTCGTTGGTTTTTAGTACTTTTAATTTAATTTTGGCGGCAAATAATAAATAAACCAAATAAGACAATTTAGCATAAGTGCATATAAATACATTTTGATAGTACCATTCTCAACCTTGAAGAAAAATGTTACAATATAAAGTAAAATATGTATCAAAAATAACTTTACGGTATCTACATACGTATTATTATTGACAAACCTAAAAAATATAGCATGTTATACCTCAAACCTGTAGATACTTATTTGTAATTTCCGCAGCTTGATAAAACGAAAATAATAAGCGTTTTTGGTAGGTAAGTCAATACTAACATTTCATTTCGTTTTTATTTGATCATCGGCTGGGCACAATGGTCGGTTTGCAATGTTAGATCCAGCCAGCAACACTTTGAAGGCGCAGAAGTTTTGATGATCTTAACGGCTTTTATACAAACAGCGTGATGAAAATAAAAAGAAAACTCGTCCGTTTTTTGTTTAATATGTCAATGAAGCTTTATTGAATTTATAACTCTATGTATTATCACAGTTTTTAATCGATATGCTACTGACTTTTACTTTTAAAACCAACAAAGTATTAAACAATATTTGTTCAATGCCTTGTGTGGGTAATATGAATCATAGTTAATTTGCTTAATCAACTTAGGTCCATACTTCGTAATAACTCCTGAGAAGTTTATTGTAAATAATATCTATTCTTATCGCAAGGTGTAAAGGTGTATCAATAGTACTAAATCGAATTACATAGCTAACTAATTAAACTTTAAGTTAGATTTAAACAGTTTTAGATATTTTTTACTACATTTTTATTTTTAAAATATCAGAATTTAATGATTTAAACTTGAAAAGAAATTATACCATTCATATTGCACTCATAACCATTGAGAAGCCCAACTCAAAACGCATTTTTCATAGAACACAATTTTAGAGTGTCCCACAATTATGTTAAAATTGTAAGATACTAATAAAATGTGCCTTACGATAAATTGCATGTTAACATGTAGTTAAAGAGTTGTTCTCAATTTGGAAAAAGATAGAGTTGTTTTTAAAATATAAAAATTAGGTTTTCATATCTTGCTGTACGTAGCTCGCTGGAAAAGATCAATATTATTAATTATAAATTTTGACTTTCCCTATTTTCTACGTATTTGTTTTACAGTTGTTTCTTTCTTAATTATACGGCGTGTTTTACTTAAGTTTGCATATGGAAAACTTATTTATTATTAATTTTACGAAAGAAAGTTATTCTTGTAAAAGCTTCTGCATGGCCTAAAACCTGAAATGCAATTTTTAGATTATTGACTCTGTGCAGTGGTATACGAGGTATGTCAAAAAATGTGCTCTTTAAGAGGTGATTACTCCTATTTTTAATATATCAAAAGTTTTTATAAAGAAAAGATGTTTAGAGTTAAAAATAACACTCAAGTATGCAAATTTGTTATTTTCAAGAAATAAAATTTTAGTTTAATTGCGTTTTCTAGAAAAGCAAAACTCATATTTCATATTTATATTGAAAACCACTGCAAATAACTAATATCAGATAATTACATTAGGTTTTAGACCATGTAGGAACTCTTTCTAAAGAATAACTTTTTAATTAATAAAAAAACACGTTTCCGTCCTTACTATCCTAAAAACTTTGTTTCTAATAGGCTTCTCAAGTAATTATGCATCTACCACAAATTTTAGATTTGTCAATCAAGTTATCAGGGGGTTTCTCACTTTTTATGTCCACACTGTATTTATAGTATCTACAGATTACTCATTGATCATATCTTTACAAAAAATTTTTAATTAACAATTTAAAACATTCTCATGTTTTATGAGTTCCTTAGGTATTTTGTTATTGTATAATTGTATACAAGTTTAATCAGTAATGAATAGGTCATAAAATTCCTATATAAATTTTTTTTAATAATAGTGCGAGACAAAAATGAAAGACAATATTTATTTCTTGATTTGGCATTTATTTAATATTTTTAATTCAAATCATCAAATCATTTATTTACAATGACCCTCAAATTTTAAGATGTTGCACAAAGAAAATAAATACGTGTCTTAAGCAAGTAAAAAAAAAATAAATAACACAAGTATAACATAAAATTTAAGAATTACTAGAAATGATTTAAATGTCTACTCCGGTTCAAAGACATTGATTAAGTCGTTGATTTAATGACACCATATACATCTTGCTGAAAAAAATTAAATTGTAATTAATGTTATGACCAACTGATTAACATGTAAAAATTACTTTAAAAATAACGTCATTTTGTTATAAGATATTCGAAATATGTGCTATTTCCAAAATAAATTATATTTGCAAAAACAATTTTGTTTAGTGGAAAAGAAGGTCCTCAAACTGATAACCTTCTTTTGAAACTTATGTTGCTAACTCTATTTCTTAATGTTTATTAATGGCTTCAAATGGCATCTGTCAATCTGGCAAATGATTATTGTCACTTTGCAAGTAAAGGAACTGAGGAGAGTAAAACTGGTCAAGCTGTCTCTGCGATAGAATACCGCTAGTAATTTTTTTCTTGGTTTTGATCCCTTCGGGTCCAGTCCACCGCTCTCTTCCCTTCCGGACTAGTGCTTTTCAAGGGCTTCGTCGGCGGAAGAATCTGGATAATCGAGCTCGTAGCTCCCAGAAATAATTCCGCAAAAGGAAAACAAGATGCTTTACAATCGATGCAATGCATAAATTGTCGGCTGTCAAACCAAGACCTGCTAGTGGTGTTACGTAACCTGTCACCTTTCACTACTGACAGTTTCCATGGCATGCCCATCTATTTTCCGCCATTTGAGAAATACCTCGTGTTCACCACCAAACAGGATACGATCAGCTTATAGGAATCTTCGCTCACAGCGCTTAGATCCAGAAGAAAGATGCCGTCAATTTAGCGTGAATCTTTCCTTGATCCCTCGAAGGTAAAAACGTTCGTACGACACCCTAACCGCCACTCCGGAAGAACTTTGTAGTACACTATGCACGTCCGCACTGTCCGGAGGTCAACAAAGAGTCCAAAGGGGGAGAGTTCATAGCCATCAGATGAAGTCGGGCACCACCTTAGAGCATATACCACTCAGATTAGCCTTGCTGCTTAGCCGTGCAAAAGTTTGCGTGGGAGAGTGAGTGGCATTTTGTGTTAGTCTTTCGCTGTGTGTATTTGTGATGTTATTTGCTCAGACTGGCGTTGTTAATTTTTATGATGGATTATCCAATAAATTCAATATCGTTTGATCATATCGTTGAATAAACGATTTTATAATCAATAAATCCCATTTTTGATTTGAATCACAAAATAATTCATTTAAATTAATTAAATTAAATTTGAATGGTGTCATTTAACGCTTTAAATGTGTCCCCTAAAAAAGATAGAATATCATCACTTTTTTTAAATGTTCCACACTCTTTGTGAACATTATAATTTTTTAGGGAGTGTACACTAATTCCGCTTTGCTAGTAAGATACTAATCGTCTAGCGGGAAGATCACAGTTCCAGCAATAAATTTCTTGGAAAGTGAAAATGTCCTGCCTTAAATTTTACGGCAGGCCAAAATATATATAAAGAGGGTGTGTAACTTATACTTTTCTATTAATTTAGTTATTGCTTGTGTGTTTTGCTACAACCTTTTAAAATACTGTTTTTATTGTTATTATGAAGAACTTCTCTTCAATAATATAATAAAAGTATTATTGCTTAAAAAGAAAAATAAGAAATATTCAATAAGTTACCTATACAATAAAGGTTGTTGAATCATTTTATGCACAAAAATAAAATTTAACAAGATACCAGACGAGGGGCCAATGTTGCGTCTCTGTGGTATAAGTTTACCAAAATCTGGTAACAGCCTAAAAACATAAACTTGTTAGAAAACTAAAATTAAAAATGAAAGTTGATGGACATTTAGAGTTACACTACTTTTAAATTTTATTCTGGAGAAAAGCCAAATAATATTTTGTTTAAATTTAATCTCCCAGAAAACAAATAAAACATAAAATACTTTATTATATGGCTAAACATTTTTACTATTCTTTTTATCTGGTTAAGATACCTAATAGGTGTATCTTTACCAGTTAATTTTTTCAAAAGTAGTGTCAAACTCTAAAATGTCCATCAGACATTTCATTTTAATTTTTTTCAGTTTTCTAACAAGTTTATAAGTTTTTAGGTAAACTGTTTACCAGATTTTTGGTAAACTATTTACCACATTTTTGAGACGCAAACATTGGCCCAGTTCTCGTCTGGCGTCTTGTTAAGATTTTATTTTGATGCATAAAAATGATTTCAACCGAGTGCCAATGAACCTTTATTGTATTGTAAGTAACTTAATATTGAATATTTCATTATTTTATTTCTTTTAAAGCAATAATAACTTTTATTATATTATTGAAGAGCAGAATTGTTCTTCAGATATGTCTTTTTATACCTGTGAGTCGGGTGCCGAGTTGGGTCATTATATGTGGTATGACAAGGTGTCATAAAATTGATCCTAATAAAGTATGCTGAGATGGGACACTCTTAAAAATTGCATGTAAAACATTGTGGTAAACCTGTCCGATAAAAAAGTGACGTGTTTGCCCAGTCCGACACCTGAGACGTTTGACATTGACAGGCTGGTTTAAAGCGCCGCGTCCATATATGGTGGTATAAGTGGCCTGTGGTCATTACTCCGTCGTTATTAGAAGAACATTTTGAAAAGTATTATTGCAAAATATTAATTCCAAAATATGAATTTAACAAAGTCGTGAGATTTTAAACTTGTCAAGGTTAAAAAGAACGTAAATCCACGCAAACTTCATTTATTGTATAATTCCTAATTAAATAATAATCAATTATATAAAATATCAGTTTGGTGTTAATATTGGTTTGTTGCGGTTTGGTTCAATAGATTTTATTACTTGACAAATGAATGTAGCGCCAGCATGTTTTTAAAATTAGTACAACAATATATTCATTTTTAAAAAATTTGTGAATAGCATAGTTACATGTTACTCTTATTGCAATTCTGCCAAAGGTATCGTAAACTTTTAAAAATACATTTTTCACAAAGTAATCTTGCACTATATTTTTTTTTTCCATAAATTCAAAAAACAAGGCATATTCAACATGACACCTGATATTTTTCTGAAATGTCATTTGGTTTAACAGGAAAGAAGAAGCTAGGAAATTTAGGGCTTCAATACTGCTGAGATATTTCTCTCTCTCTCTCTCTCTATTTTTTTTCTTGGTTTTGGTCCCTTCAGGTCCAATCCACCACTCTCCCCCTTCCGGACTATGGCTTTCCAGGGCTTTCGTCGGCGGAAAATCTGGATAATCGAGCTCGTAGCTCCCAGAAATTCCAAAAAGAAAACAAATAATTTAACAATCGATGCAATGCATAAATTGTCGGCTGTCAGAACCAAGATCTGCTACTGGTGTTACGTATAACCTTCACTTTCACTACTGACAGTTTCCATGGCACGCCCATCCATTTCCCGCTATTTGAGAAATACCTCGTATTCACCACCAAACAGGATACCATCAGCTTATAGGAATCTTCGCTCACAGCGCTTAGATCCTGAAGAAAGATGCCGTCAATTTAGCGTGAATCTTTCCTTGATCCTCGAAGGTAAAAAACGTTCGTACGACACCTCTAGCCGCCACTTCGGGAATAACTTTGTTGTCCTCTACGCACGTCCGCACTGTCCGGAGGTCAAACAAAGAGTCCCTGCTAAGATATTTAATGCAAAGAGAACAATATAAAAGTAGGTAACGCCCAAGAAGAAGAAGAAGAATAAGAAGGAGAAGAAGAAGAAGAAGATCGTTTTTAGTTTTAAGATAGGGCAGATTTGTAAGGTTTTTTGTTCTACCACAAATTATTCCGATAAGTAAGGCTTTTCAGTCAAAATGCTTCTAATTTATTCTTTTAAGTTAGGTTTACCACTTATGTACAACTTAAAAGCTAAAATCCAATGGTAAAAAATACCCAGCATTCAAAATCAAATACTGCATCAGCAATAGGTTTTGTACATCAGCGAGTAATGAAATAAACAAACAAGCAGTATTAGTCACCTATGTTTACATGCCGGTATTTAGTTGGGAACTCAGGCTCTTCCTTACATTGCCGATGTGTGTTATGGCATTTAGCTCTGAAAACCGGTATATGAATGACCTTGCTAATGTGCTTGTAACAGATATTTCACCTTTTTAAAGTTTTAGAATACTAACTGTTGGAAAAAAATTCCTCATCTTAAATAACAATGAAAACTTCTTCTTTTAGGGTTTCACCGGCTATTATGAAGTCCTAAATTTTTTGCTCCCTTTCTTACAGCTAGTAACAAAGTGGAAAGGTCGGGGCGTCTCTAAATAAACTGTGAAGGGATGGCAAGAAGTAGTACACCATTTTCTTCGGTTGGGAGCTACAAGTAAAGGGGTGGAACAAGGATAGAAATCTACAGAAGTTTATAGTGTCTTCTTTTTCTAAATTTGGTTAATTAGGTTACTATCTATATATACCTGTATTATTGTCGTCTTTATATTACAGGGTGTCCGGAAAGGTGAGGTCATAAATACTAGGGGTGATAAAGTACGCCAAAATAATGTTAGTACTTTTTATAAAAGAAAGTTCGAAAATGCTCATCGCATTGTCTCTAAGCACGTCAAATTTTCCGGACCGAATTAATTCAGTGAAACTGATATTTATTTCTTCAATTAAGTAAATAGTTTTAGTTTTCACGTTTTTTGTTACGATGACAACATGCAACATGCAAGAAATAGGTAGTGCAAAAATTGCTTTTCTGTAGAAATACTTAACACACCCAAAAAGAATATCGAAGTGCCTTTCGTTAAATGATATACAGGGTGATTTAGAATAAGATGCAGATCGTTAAGGGTGTTTTTTTAACACTGATCTCGATGGATTGCCAATGTTGTATAACTCTGCGCGATAGAAAAGCTACATTTCATGGGCGAAAATCCGGTTTGGGCGCAAAGCGAGTTGAGGGGGTAAACGGACCTGGCGCCAAACAGGAAACTATCCGCATTATCGGAAAGAAACCCCTGTCGACGGCGCGTCTTGGTTTTCTGTCTCGAAGCACGGTAGCTAATGAAGGCGTCACTGGTCAGACCGCGGACAGAAGAGGTGCGGGGTGCCGGTGTTTGTATTTTGCCACGGCATTTAAAGCCACATACAGACTTGGATACAATCGACGAATACATTTATTGGTCGACTGTATCTTAAATGTTACATATCGGTCGGCCGACTTGTTGCAAACGCCATGGCAACATCGGTGGGTGTTTTATCCAAGAAATCGGCAAGTCGCCTGTTGTTCATTTAATATGGGAAACATCGGCACGTCTCGTCTGTACGAGCTTTAAAACTAGTGTGGACGCGAAACACTTGTATCTGCAAATGTTGGCCAACTTTGTTTGCTGAAAAATTTTTGAACAAGATACAGTCGGCCGACAATGTTGTCCCGATTGTATCCAAGTCTGTACATGGCTTTAGTGCGCATGTTCGTCCACCCATCCATTTGTTTACTGCGCGAGGTCGTAAAAATCCGAAAATGCTTCTTCTTGCCACTGCGAGGATCTAAATGTAGGTCTATGGTTTTTAAAACTTTGAGTAAAAAGTCTAAGTTTTCTTTTATCATTTGACATTCCACAAAGGCCTAAATACAGAGTACTGCTTGACTGTCGGATTATTAGATGATTAACTCCTCTATTCCCGCATTTCAGTTCGAATTTCATGCGCATTGTCGACATGGTCAGCTGTTTTCTGTTTTTGTGGTACAGAAATAAACCGTTGTATTGCAGTTTATTTGTTTCTGCCACTTTTATGCGGGTTAATATACCTGTTGAATATTTTTTTTATATTTTTGTGATTCTGAGCGTATATATAAACAAAGGATTTTTAATTGTATTCCGTATGAATGTATGTATGCAATAAAATAAATAAAGATTTAATTAAAAATATAGACAATATTACAAGATTTTACCATTTCTTGTTGTTTGAATTTTATCTTTAGTTAAATACACATACTTATGTTAAAAACGAGAGGAGGCAGGGAATCCCTCGTCTTCCGCCGAGAGACCTCGAGTGGCTTTCGACAGTATAACAATTTACCTTTGTTTGAATTTTTTTTGTTTGTAGTATCCAATTTAACCATAAAAAATCCTAACCAAAGGCTAGGTTAGAATACATCCTCAGCTGTATAGAAAATCGTTCGCGGTAAATAAAAATTCCGAACTAATAAATAACTAGACATGCGCTTTAAAACAATTCTAAACCAGTTCGGTTCTGGTTCAGAATCGGTTCGACCAGGGTCGATAATTTTTTAAACCAAAAAAAACTATAGTATAACTACCAATTTTAAAGGTAGAACATATAACAAAATTAAATAATTTGTGGTCGGAAAGGCGGAAGGGGTAAAGGGTAAAACAGTTATCTTAATTTTCGGCAAAATACAAGTACTAAAGAAAAAAATTAGATAGCAAAATTTAAGGTAATAAAAAGATCTACAACTTTGTGTGTACACTTTTTTAACATAACTTTAAAATTTTTGTGAAAAATTTGAATAACCCAGTTTTTGGTTTTGTTTGTATTTTTACAAAAAAAAAACACGAAAATTGGTAAAAACTCACCTTCATATTTCCCAAATACACCCTAACATTTTGGATAAAAATATTTATTTTTACATACTTATTATTTTAACAATATTAAAATAGTACCCTTATTTTCAATCAAAATTAACGTGTCGAAATATCGACATATTCAAAAAAGTCGTTAAACTTTTTGTTTGTTAAAATCTCTATTTTCTGATGGTGTAAAAATATACAGAACCGCGGTTAATTTTTTTAGAAAATGTATTTACATAGGACTTATAGTTATGCCGAAAATTGTTGGCATATTTTCAAGAAAAATCTGGTCTTTACCACCACCAACCCTCTATTCTGTATATTCCATGCTCAAGTTAACAATTTCCGTAAACAAAAATCAAGATATTTCGGAGTTCAAGAAACTAGTTGCTTTTATTAAAAGGAAAAACGATGGTTATGAGGCAAAAAAGTCAAAAAATTTTAAAAAGAAGAAATCATAAAGTTTTTACTTAACGCGCCTGATCAAAGTTACTTAGCAATGAAAGTAATAGCCATTATGGGAGTGGCTGGGGCATGCCGGACAGACGAAATATACAGAATGAAGCTAAGTGATGTAGAAATAAGAAATGACGTGGCTATAGTAAAAATAGTGGAGTCTAAAAATAAAGTTAAAAAGAAACTTTGTAGTAACCAACGATGAAGGCTCAGTTCCTTATGTCAGATTTCTACAGGAATATATTAAGCTGAGACCAAGGAATGCTCTAGATGAGCGCTTATTGTATCGTTATGAAAGAGGTAAATGTGTTAATCAAGTAATTGGAAAGCACACTATTTCAAATGTACCTAAAGAAATTGCGAAGTTTTGAAGCTTGAAGACATCAGTAGATACACTGGCCATTCTTTTAGAAGAACGTCAACTACGTTCCTTGCCAATGCTTCGGATGTCGATATTTTGGACTTAAAAAGGCATGGAGGTTGGAAGTCTTCTTCTGTTGCGGAGGGATATATTGCTGAATCCTATAGTAATAAGGTGGAAATTTCAAAGAAGATTTTACACGAAATTCCTACCAATATTTCCTCTAATGAAGTAACAGTGAAAAATATGAATATTAACGTAGTTAAAGGTGATAACGATACCCCAACAACAAATTTAAAAACTGTTAATTCAAGTATTATTCCTCCAATTTCTTTTGCTAATTGCTCAAATTGCACAATTACTTTTAATGTCAATACCTAACCTAGTTTTTAAAATATTTTGTCATAAATTAGTTACTTTTTATAAATAAATCCTAATATTTCCCACAAGCATATTTTCTTTTTTTTTACTCTTACTTTTTTGTCCAGGCGCTGAAAATATTACTTTCGTAGCTAGCAACGCTTAGCAACCAGGTAACACGAAGGTTCTCTTTCGTTATCATTCGCGTTGCTAGGACCACAAAGTTTTCTTATTTATACTAAAATTGTTGTATGCTTGATACATAACGTAATGAGTCCACCAACACCCTGTTTATTTAGCCAATATGTAGCCACACTATCTTGTAATTCTAGACAAATAATTAATCTATTTTGGACTTCATTTACAACTTATTATGATGTTATTTTTTAAAGATATAATAAGGTGCTATCAAGTTACTGGTATACCACTCATTTGTCCTTTTTTAAATAAAAAAAACTAATTAGGTATACATTAAAAGGTTATAATTCATGTTAACAGCTTCAACAACTGTCAGAAAACATTTAATCTTACCACAGACAGACAGTTCATTTGGATAAATTATACAATTATAATGTTGTAAAAGCGGAAGTGTTTTAAATTTCGCTTAATAAAAAATTCAAGGTTTAACTTGTTTTTATACAGGGTGTTCAGTATCTCAACCGACAAACTTTAAGTGGTGATTCTACAGTGAAAATAAGAAAAAACTTCATATGAACATATGTCCTAAACGTATTAGTTTTTAAACTATAGGGCAGGGGTAACCAACCGGTCGATCGCAATGACTATGAGTCAAGTCGATCGTATCAAGGTCAAAAATATAAATACCTGAACCAGGGCCGTGCCTACCAGGTGGTGCAAGGCACCAGGGCGCAACGCATATCAAAATGCAAGGCGGAAAGTCGGAGAAAGGGCAGAAAGTGCGGATAGTTGTTACAAATGATTGTGATTTTGAAAAAATGAGGTGGGGACTTGTTTTTTTTTGCTCTTCAAAAGTACTTTATGAGGAAAAAAGAAGATAATGGGAGTTGGGCGCTCTGTAAAGAAAGTACACAATCGGGGTGAAGTAAGTGGCGTATTTACCAAAAGGCTGAGTAGGCTGAAGCCTATGGCGGCATTTTTAGGGGGCGGCATTATGTCTTATGAATAATTTTGTTGGATTTCAAAATTCAATTTTGTACCTAGAATTGAAAGAAATGGAAGTGAGGACCTTACCTTTTTTTTCCTCTTCAAAAATATTTCTGAAGGAAAAAAGACGAAGAAAGGGGCGGCGAAAATAAAATAGCCCACGGGCGGCAAAGACCTAAACAAGGTGGCCACCCCTGCTATAGGATGTTAAAGTTTTTAAAAAATTATCGTACTTTTATACCCAGAAAAAAATAAATTTTTACCAGTGTCGTCCATAAGGGGTTTAGGGTAAATATTTTTCGGAAAAAAATGGTACGCCACTGTATTTTTCCAAAATTAAAATACTTTTTAAAATCCTCGTTTAGTTTGGAACAAATTTAATCTTCCGTCTTTTTTTGTTTGATGTACGGTTTTCGCGTAAATAAATTAAAACCATTTCTTGGCATGGTCAAATCCCTATCTAATTAAAGAATAAATATCAAAGGGTATTATTACTGTAGAACCTGATATTAGCAATACAAAATGACCATGCCAAAAATGGTTTTAATTTTTTTATGCAAAAGCCGTTCATCAGACAAGAAAAGTCAAGAAATCATTTTTTTTAAACTAGACGAGGATTTAAAAAATATTTTATTTTAGAAAAATGCAGTGGCGTGCCGTTTTGTTCTTAGAAAATATTTACCCTAAACCCCTTCTGGACGACACTGGTAATTTTTTTCTAGTATGCCAAAAAATGTCTTCTTATGCATAAAAGACGTCTTCCAAATAAAAGAAAATATCTTAATTGGTATGCGAGCTATATTAAAAAACCATTATTTTTAAAATTTTAAACACCCTTGTAATTTAGAGTTATTGCAAATCATGTTGACAGTACCATTAACCTAAAAAAAAGGGGAAAATTTTAGTAGTTTTTCTTTATTGTTTTTTTGTTGTCGGGTTTTGTTTAACACAATTACAGAAATACATTTAAAAAGCAAGGTTTTAATTATTTTCACTTCTAAAAGCTTTTAGATTTTGTGATCGGCAGCCGTTCCGTTAGACGAACAGTTCCGAAGTTAAAATAAGACCAAAATAAGGCACGACTTAAACCGACATAAATAAAGCCAGGCACTATACTTATTAAGGAAGTCCTTATCCTACCATGCATCTGCGCAAGCTCAGATGTCAAAATAAGGCCGGTATTATTAGTGCCTGGTCTTATTTTACTGTGCAATAATTCTGTATTATCCTAAAGTAAATTTTAATACTGGCCCAGAGAGTTAAGGGCAAATGAAAATTATCAATTATATCAATTTAGGTAGTACTTATTTAAAAATAACGTCCGTGGTGACACTACCGCGTTGTCTAAAAGGTGCTGTTATGCATCAGTGCATGTTTCTGTGCTTGGACAACGTTGATGGAACAGGGGGAACGAGGGGTTAAACATCTAATAACCCGACACCCACGGCACTTTGATATTTAGGCATAGGGCTTGGTGGGATGTCAAAAAGATTTAAAAAAAATCAATACTTTTTAAAAATTTGTTAAATAAGATTCTAAACCTACTTTTTTTTTTAATGCGTGAAAATGAAAAAGATAATATATATAATTTTAAACTTGATGAATATATTTAGTGCCGGAAAGAAGAAAATTAAAAATAAATTTAAAATGCAAATTTATTTTAACCAAGAAAAAGCTAATGAAAAAAGCTAATCAGCCGTTGCATAAATGCATGTCTATTGTCTTTACGGTCTTCAATTATAATTGTCGGCGACATTGTAGTCTAATTGTTTTAAAAGAAGCATGTTTTTATAAATTTCTTTTCACTGATGCATAATTATTGGTATTTTTTATAGTCTTTTTAGAAAAAAAAGGTAAAAAGACGGTAACATTAAAAAGTTGAATATTGCTTTTATGGTGTTGGTTCTAAATTACTTTTTTCTACTACTGTATAAATAAGAAAACTTTGTGGTCCTAGCAACGCGAATGATAACGAAAGAGAACCTTCGTGTTACCTGGTTGCTAAGCGTTGCTAGCTACGAAAGTAATATTTTCAGCGCCTGGACAAAAAGTAAGAGTAAAAAAAAAGAAAATATGCTTGTGGGAAATATTAGGATTTATTTATAAAAAGTAACTAATTTATGACAAAATATTTTAAAAACTAGGTTAGGTATTGACATTAAAAGTAATTGTGCAATTTGAGCAATTGGAGGAATAATACTTGAATTAACAGTTTTTAAATTTGTTGTTGGGGTATCGTTATCACCTTTAACTACGTTAATATTCATACTTTTCACTGTTACTTCATTAGAGGATATATTGGTAGGAATTTCGTGTAAAATCTTCTTTGAAATTTCCACCTTATTACTATAGGATTCAGCAATATATCCCTCCGCAACAGAAGAAGACTTCTAACCTCCTTGCCTTTTTAAGTCCATAATATCGACATCCGAAGCATTGGCAAGGAACGTAGTTGACGATCTTCTAAAAGAATGGCGAGTGTATCTACTGATGTCTTCAAGCTTCAAAAACTTCGCAATTTCTTTAGGTACATTTGAAATAGTGTGCTTTCCAATTACTTGATTAACACATTTACCTCTTTCATAACGATACAATAAGCGCTTATCTAGAGCATTCCTTGGTCTCAGCATAATATATTCCTGTAGAAATCTGACATAAGGAACTGAACCTTCATTGTTGGTTACTACAAAGTTTCTTTTAACTTTATTTTTAGACTCCACTATTTTTACTATAGCCACGTCATTTCTTATTTCTACATCACTTAGCTTCATTCTGTATATTTCGTCTGTCCGGCATGCCCCAGCCACTCCCATAATGGCTATTACTTTCATTGCTAAGTAACTTTGATCAGGCGCATTAAGTAAAAACTTTATGATTTCTTCTTTTTTAAAAATTTTTGACTTTTTGCCTCATAACCATCGTTTTTCTTTTTAATAAAAGCAACTAGTTTCTTGAACTCCGAAATATCTTGATTTTTGTTTACGGAAATTGTTAACTTGAGCATGGAATATACAGACCAGAGGGTTGGTGGTGATAAAGACTCGGATTTTTCTTAAAATTACGCCAACATCACATTCTCGTCAATCCGCCCCACATTTTTTGTAGCAAGCCATTCAGAAAACGATTTATATGTTTGATGGTACCTCTCTTTCGATGTGTCTGGCAGAAGTGAGACACACGCAAGGTCAGCTGCCTTTTGGATGCCATTTTCATATTCATTTAACATTTTAAAATGGGAATGGATTTATACTAAATTAACAATAATTCAATATCTGACAAGTGCTGATGACAGACAATGTCAACAATAAATGTGTTGCTATGGATTAATTTTTAACAGGTAAAATTTCAAAATCTCTGATATTTCTAATAAAACATGATGTTAATGATTATTAAATTATGCGATACATAGAACAGTACCAGAAAAATATAATACATTACACGATGCGAAAGGCCTTTCAAGTGTTCGGAGCCCTCACACCAAAAAGTAAACTTTCGCATCTTGTAATGTAAATAACTATTTAACTTACTACGTACTGTTTTATTTAACAACCTAACTTTTTCAAAACCTTGTAGTTAGTTTTTGTTTAAGTAATTAATCTTTAAAAACTTATTAACCGTCTTTAAAAAAAACTCAATAAAAAGCTATAAATAAAAATAAAAAAGGCGGGTAATAACATATGGAATTGAAGTATAAAAATTTTTGTTTATTTGGTTAATAAAATTGAGTAGTCGAGCACATATTTTATGTTATTAACCGACTTCTTTATTTATATTTCTTTATTATTTTTAACTTATTAGTGCGTTATATTAATTTTTTTTGAAGTCGGTTTATTTTTGTTTATGTTTATTTTCTGCTTTTTATTTATTTTTTTAACTCTTAAATCGGTAAAAATAAATTAAATAACACTAATAGTATCTTTTTAGTTCAGTGAAAAGGGTAAATTTTACCCTTAACTTGTCGATTCTAAATGCGCTCCTGATCTCTTCGTTTTAAACCGACCTATTTTTTTATTATTATAATCTCAGCATATAAAGTCCGCGCGTTTAGTAAAGAGGCCACGGACGTCATCATTATCTTCGCGAAATCTTCTGTAACTCTGTTTCAATTGCGGTTTCGAGTCCTTCGTATCGTTATATTATATTATATCGGCATATTAAAGATTTGATTTAAAAAATAAATATCATTTTAAATACGGTATGAGGGAATAAGAGGTGATTTTGCGCAGAAAATGACGACGTCGGTGGCCTCTTTACTAAACGCTCGGACCCTACCACTGATCTCGATGGATTGCCAATGTTATAACCTGCGAGAAACAAAAGTTTCATTTCATTGGCGAAAAAACCGGTTTGTGCGCTAGCAAGTTGAGGGTAAACGCACCTGGCGCCAAACAAACTATCCGCATTATCGGAAAGAATTTGTCGACG
Organism: Listronotus bonariensis; assembly: GCA_014170235.1. Lineage (NCBI taxonomy): Eukaryota > Metazoa > Arthropoda > Insecta > Coleoptera > Curculionidae > Listronotus > Listronotus bonariensis. Next base: position 25,547 of record JACEGR010005531.1, read on the forward strand.
GCGTCCTGGTTTTCTGTTCGAAGTACGGTAGCTAATGAGCGTCACGGTCAGGCCGCGGATGAAGGGTATGGGGTGCCGGTGTTTGTATTTTGCCACTGCTTTTAAGTGCGCATGTTTGTGCACCCATTCATTTATTTACTGCGCGAGGTCGTAAAAATCCGAAAAATGCTTCTTGCCACTGCGGATCTAAATGTAGGTTATCTATGGCCTTTACCTATCCAGGGGCTCGTTAAGAAAATTCGAAAAAAATTGTATAGATTTCCCCGATAATCTCAGTTTAGAAGTGTCACCGCTGTTCTTAACCGACTTTAAAAAAGGAGGTTCTCATTTCTGCCTGTATATTTTTTTTTGTGTGTGTGTATTACGAGATTACTTCGGCGTTTCTGGACCTATTTTTATTATTATTATTTATAAGAGTGTACCATCGTGCCCAATAAAAACTGGGACAATAAATCCAAAACATAATATTCTAATAGACCAGGAAATAAATTTAATTTTGTTGTCCCAGTTTTTTTGGGCGCGATGGTACATCCGCGGTGATCCCATAAAAACCCAAGTTAAGATCGCGGGAGAGAAAGGTACTAAACCAATTTTTGCTCTCTGTCGTACGTGGTTCATGCGGCAAAGCTGCCTCTAGATAGGGAATATGCTCGATAATAAAGGGGCGCATACAGAATCAACAACCTTTAGGGAAAGTTAACCTTTTCACCGAACTAAAAAAGGTACTAGTAGTGTATTTTAGTCTACAATAAAAATCACAAGCATGTGTAATTTGATTGGTTGAAAGTGTTACAGACGGTCATGCAAAACTGTCACATTGGGGGAAGGGGACATGGTGGGGTCTGTTTTTTTTTAATTCTTTTCAAACCAATCAAATTACAAGTGCTTGTTCTTTTTACTAAAGTCGGTGTTTTATTAGTGAATGTTTACCTATTTAATAGTAAAAATAATATACTAAAAAGCAAAAAACAAACAGTTTTTTTCTTTAAATAAGCCGATTTCAAAACAATAATAAAACTTACTAAAAGTAAAAATTAATTTCAAAAAAGTCGGTAATAATATATGTTGTGCTAAACTACTTAATATTAATAAACAAAACCTTTTTATCTTTTAAAACCTTTCGTGGGTAACGTAGTAAAATTGGTACATAATTGGTAACGTCGGTCTATGAGACCGATTTTGGACTGATGTCTTTTTACGCCTCTTTTTTTTTCAATATAAAAACGCATTTTAGTAGTTGACTCTGTAACCCTTTCCAATGCTTTAAAGTATGATATGATGTACTTCCAGTTATTTTTGTTATAAAAATGTTAATAATAAATATGCAGTTGCAATTTTGGTAATATTATATTTAAAAATTTTAAAAATGATAAAACGTCCTTTTTATTACAAAAACAAATGCTAAAACTCTAAAGTAATAAACAGAATAACATAATTCTTTCAATAATTTCCCTCAGGTGTCCATAGATAATTGAACATTTAAACCAAACTAACTTAAACTTATACAACTATCAATAAAAGAAAGGATATAGGTTTATGGGGTTATTTTATCACAAAAATTAATCTTCGCCAAATTGGTCAAAACAGTCACTACATAGTCCAGTCAAATGTTCAAGGCACATAAATTTGTGGCAATTATTGCACGAAAACCTAGTCTTCCTATTTTTCTTACTATTGCAAAATGAGCATCTTCCATGTACTTGATTTTCGTTATTCTGTTGGTTTATATTAAGCCCCAAAATGTCGGCCAATCTCAGTCTTATAAATTTTGGTATGTTTTCCTGCAGTGCTCGTCTGCGAATATGAGGATCTAGTAACTGGAACCCGAAATCTTCTAAAAATTTTCTTCTAGGAATGGACTTATTTGTGTTAGCTTTATAAATAATATATGAATTTATTCCAGCAATATTTAGGCAACTATAAAAAATCACCATAGGCCAGCGAGAAGTTGCACGTGCACAGTTGTATGAGGCACACAACTTGTCAACAACATCGACTCCTCCTTTTGTTTTGTTGTAATCTATTATTATTTCTGGCTTACCAGTTTCCAAATTAAGACTTTCGTCATCCAGATACATTGTTGATAGTGCTAAGACGTTCTTTTTCTTATTGCTTTGAGGAATATAGGACACTACCGTACATTTGTCTTCAAATGCAAACATTGATGTACCTTGTGGTCGTTTTATATTCGTAAAAGCCAATGGTATTTGGGGTTTATTTTTTCGGATCGTGCCAATAACAGTCAGACGATAATCTTTTAGGAGCAAATTTGCCAAAGGTGTGCTGGTAAAAAAATTGTCCATAGTTATATTTCTTCCGGATCCCCATATAGGTTGTGAAAGTCGAGAAACCAACGCGATGTTTGAATTATCCACTCTAAAAGGTCCTTCAGGCTGCTTACCAACATATACTCCCATTTTAGTTGTGTAAAACATTTTTGCGTCACACAATGCATAAATCTTGATACCATAACGATTAGGTTTTTGAGGCATATAAACTCTAAAAGAGCATTTTCCACGAAATGCCTCTAATTTTTCATCTATCGTTGTGTAAGCTGAGAGATTGTAATGTCGTGATAAATTTGAATTAAATTCCTCAAACAGATCGCGAATTGCAGCCATCTTGTCAAATTGTTGTCTCTGTAGTCGAGTTTCCTTGTCGTCAAAGCGAATATGTCTCAACAGAAAAAGAAATCTATTTTGTGACATAGCCAATCTATAAATTTCCATAGATCTACCATCTGTTCTAAAAAGATCTTCAGTGTTTTTGTGATTGCTTCTATTAGCCCCACTAATATATAGCAAACCAATCAATGCTTTTACTTCAATGACGTCAGTGGGTCTGGCCGTGCGGTATTTAGCTACATCATATGATTTCATTGAAATAAATTTATTGGTACATTGAACAATATTTTTAAGCATAGTGTCAGTAACGAAACATTCCCAAATTTCTCTGTTGTCTGACTTTTTCTAATATCACCTTTTGGCCCTGGCAAAAAAGGAACTATATTTTCTGCCCGAGTTCTGATATTTAATTTTTCTACATAATGCTTTCTCCATCTTGTACCATCTTTTCCAATGAGATTTGGAATTCGAGACGCAGTGGCTCCGGCAGGAAGAGAGTCGTCTTCAAGATCAGAAAACTCCTGCTCTGAATTTGTATCATAATCCAGTACTTGTACATGATCGTCTTCCAAACTTTCATCATCATCTTCTGGTTCGCCGGCCTCAGAATCAGTTGGAACTTCATCAAAAAGTTTTTGCAATCTTTCTTGCTCTTTTTCATAAGACATAGTTGAATAATAGAAACTTAAATGTCACTTTACAAGCAAAATAAAATAAAAAAGCATTTAAAATGCTTACCCAAAAAAAATACGAGTTTGGTAACGTCGGTCTCTCACACCGCTAACTAGCACAGCAGAAAAACGATACGCACTACAGAGACGCGCATCTTATACTAAGTGGCCAACGGCAAGGGTGAAAGGTACCTGGCGGCGCAGAGCGGGAAAGAGATGCGTTGCGCTCTGTCACGAAAAACAAATTTTCGTCGGTCTCAGAGACCGCGCGTTACCAGTGAAAGGTTAATAACATAATATGGTATTACCCGATTTTTTTATTTTTTTACTTTTTAGTGGGTTTTATTACTGTTTTAAAATCAGGTTTTTTTTTAAACTGTTTATTTTAATGATCTACGTATAAGTAACATGCGTAATACTTGCTCAAGTACATTTTAGAGAAGTTTAAAAGTAAAATCAGCGTGTCTTCGAAAGTTTTATCAAATGGGTAGATAACTTTTAAGTTATCAACTCCATCAAAAAAGATTGATTTTAAACAAAGTCGTTTTTAAAAATTTATTTATTGTTTCAGGTAGGTGAGAGCAGCTAATCTTGACGATCACAAGATGAAGGGTAAATATAAACAGTTGTTTATCAATACAATAATTCAAATTCAAACTCAAATTCAAATTCATATTTGTTTATTCAATAAATAATCAAAATTAATAAAAAGAAATTCATAAATGGAGCACACTAAATTTACAAAAAATTTGTACTGTGCTCCAGAGAATATGAACAATAAGACATTTAAATACATAAATAAAAGTCAGGATAGTTTACACTAAAAACCTAAAACTAAAAGAAAAAAACAAACTCTTACTTATAAACAAAATATGTCTTTGTAATGGATTCAATTTTTTTTTATTTTCGAACGGGTTCCAAGACCCCAACCCAACCGTTATCAATCTGGCAAAAAATTATAAAAATAATAACAATAACGCCTATGCATAATAATAAATATTTACTACAATACCACATATGTATCTTCAACGTATTGACTTCACAATGGTCATGTATCGCTACACAAAAAATAATCTATTTTCAAATATATATTTTTTAACTTCTTTTATAAAAATATGTTTATTTACAATTTATAATATTTCGGTCCTAGAAAACTTACAAATTTTTGACAGTGCGTTTTGTAATACAAGTTATGTGTTAAATGCTAACTGGTAATGACTCTAGTCAGGCATCGATGCAAAACTCTTTTCTTTTGGAATGCAGTGTGTACAAATATGACTTTGATATTAAATAACTTATTTTCCGAGTATATTCGCTCTGTTGAGAATCTTTTTTCCTTTTTTAACATTACTTTTATAATAAAATTTTGTGTAGTTTGTAGTGTCCTTAGACTAGTGTCAAACAAGCCTCCCCAGTTTATTATTCCATACCTAAATATTGATTCGACTAAGGCTTTATATGTTGTAATCAGTTGTGTTGGGCTTAAGATATTTCGTAATTGATAAAATATTGGTTATTGGCGGGTATATTTATTTATTTATTCTTGTATACAACGTGTTTAAGATAAGGAGGGCCAGACTTTTTCTGCTCTATCCAATGGTGGTATTTAACTTAAACTGTGACGTTTCATTTTCGTAGGACTATCATCAACTTTTTTAAAATAATTTGAAAGCCGATTTTAATACAAATTTAATGATGTATCACCGTATCACATATTGAGGTTTAATCCTAATACGGATCTTTATTTATAGAAATTCGTTAAAAATAATTAACTGTACATTTTACGTCGATAAATTACTTTAATATACCAAGCAGAACTTAACAAAAATCCCGTACCATCATTAACTTACATTTTTTAAATACGGTACTGGTATTTTAATATCAAAAATTCAAAGCCAATTTTATTTCAGATTCACATTATGGTTAGAGAAGTAAGATAAAAATACAAAATATTGCAACAATATATTTTTCACGACCGTTAAAGTAACTTTTTTAACACTTCGAAGCTTTTTTCACACTTTGAATTAGTGTTTTGTTTCAATACCTACTACAATAAACTTAAATATCAATTTATGCTATGTAACAGTAAACGCGACATCAACTGAACAATACGGTCAAGTTACCTTTGATTTTGTCATTATTTCTTTCAGTTCATATGTGTCACTAGGTAAAATTTGACAGTTTGCAAATAAATTTAATATAACTTATTAAAAATTAATAGTAATAATAAATTTCGATGACTAAGAAATTAAAAGGAATTTATACTCTTTTAGTATTCAGTTCCTTGCAAAAGTGGGGGGCAAAAGAATAAGAAAAATGGAAGCGAACCAAACCCACCAAAGTACATAAATAATTTACTGACAGTTTTAGTATGTATTAAAAACACAAAAATAAGCAAATCAACTCTTATTTTATTTTTTTTAAATATTAACAAACAAAAACAAAACATAGGGATATATACACATACAGTGTGTCCCAGGATAGGCGTTACAAGAGGACAAATGAACCAAAAATTTTAAAATTTTTAAACATTTTTGGGAAAACTGGTCGCATGGTCCAAAACTAATAAATACAAAATTTTACTACGATTAGTAATAAACAGGGCGAGTTATAACTACAAACATACAAAATGCATGAATGTTTTAACAGTTTTTAAAATACTTGGCTTAAGGCAGCGAATTTTACAAAAATATTTAAAGTTTTTAAATTTTATGTTAAATTTTGCTCCTTCCTGACCATTTTTAAGTTGTAATGCGTAATGTAAAAAATTGACAATTACATTTTTTTACTCTTATGCTTTACCTTTAAATTTTAACATAAAATTCAATTCTCTACAGCATTTTTTTATACCATTTTTTTCTATTTTTAAAAATAAAAGTAGTTAACTCCCAGGCATGTTTCATATTTTTAGATTTAACTCGCCGCGCCGCCCTGTATATTTTTGCCAATCGAAAATGCTATTATATATTTTCATCTGTTTAACACTTATTTTTATTATTAGCTGGATACCAAAATTAATTTTTCTTATTTCTAATAATATTTTGCGCTGGTGATACAATATTAATTAATGTCCAACAAAGTGGGGGGCCCGGCCTCCCCCACTTTGTTGGACATTAACTGACGCGCCGCCGCTTTTAGTATTATTTCTACAAAAAGTAAGTACATATAATTTACCAAAATTAAAAAATAAATGCATAGTTATGTTAAAAAATAAGGAGGCTATGATTTTTTTGTTGCATTAAAATGGCTGTGCTGCAAAAAATTAAAATTAATAAGTTTAGAGAAATATAACATATATAAAATGGTATTTTTTTGATTTTTTTTACGGTTGTGGAAAAATATAGTATGTAACACATGCATCAAGTGTCCTCTTTTTACTCATGGGATTGCCGCACTCGCCTAACGGCTCGTGCTGTCAAACTTCCCATTCGTAAAAAAAAGTATCACTCTATGCACTTGTTAAATAAATTACTATTTTTAATATATATATATATATATATATATATATATATATATATATATATATATATATATATATATATATATATATATAAACTGGTCACAGAATTAATCGGCACAGTAAATTTTTTGTCCATTTTCAATAAGCTGTAACTTCGAAACAACTAAACGGATTTGGTCTTTTTTTACGTTTTGAAGATCAACTCTTATACTTTCGACTGCTTTTTGCCGATTTTTTGTAAGCTAAGATTTTCTATGATATACAGGGCACGGAAAAAAGTGTTGCAGTTTTGCAAAGTTTCATCATACTCCCATTTTGCTAAAACATTTTTTTCACCAAAATTATAATTTGCGACCATAGCTAGGACTAATATCTCGGGACGTATTGGGTATTTTTTCATAAATCTTCTGAAACAAAAGATAATCGATTTCTATTTAAACTCGTATTTTTTGAAGTTCTTTGAGAACTTTCTGAACATAACCTAATTACTTTGAAAAATTCGGATAAACACTTTTCCGATACATAAAAATAGCTATTTACGTTACTAGACCGGAAAATGGTATTTTACGGGTCGACGAAAACATTTACAGGGCGAGCCGTAGGCGAGTCCTGTAGTTTTGAGGAGACCCGTAAAAATTATTTCCGGTCGAGTATCGTACATAATTTTTTTAATTGACCGGAAAAAAAACTGTGTAAATTTTTAGTGTTATATTTAAATGACAATAAGGCAAGGCTGCTTCAATTATTTCATCTGGATTTTCCATGTCTGACTCCATTTTGGCAAAATGATGCTTTCTTTACTTTGCAATATCTTGAACTGTCAAATAGTAACAATTGAACTCTGACAATTTTTGTCATGGCTAACAGGATTTTTTGATATCAGGGACCGGAAAGTAAATGAGAGACCGGAAAGTAAACTAGGGACCGGAAAGTAAATTAGTCCTGTAAAATAGCATTTTCCGCTTAAAAAATTGAGTGGAAAATTCAATTTTCCGGTCAATTAAAAAAACAATATGGTTTAACTTTTACAGAAACATACAGGGTCTCTCATAAATACCATACAAAATTAAATAATTTAATTCTTTTGATAAAGCAGAATTAACAACTGAGGCGCTTTCTTTCGTGCATGATTATCAGATCATAATTCAACGCAAAACAAAAGAACGTTTTTTTGTTTTGACATTTGAACAAACGAATCACGAAAATTTTATGTTCACAATGATTGCGAAACTGTCAATCGCTAACCGAACATGATTCTGTGATCCGAGTCGAAAGAAAGCGCCTCTAAGGCGCTTTCTTTCGTCCGTGATTATAAGATCATGATCCATTTCAATCGTCAAATTTTATATTCACATGAATGATAAACTGTCAATCATTTCGGAACATGATTCTGTAATCCGTGTCGAAAGAAAGTGCCCCTAATCTACCTAAAAATCTTCTAATGCCATGGAAACGAAACATGAATATTGTCATTATTTGAAATGTGTCATAAGAATAACAGAGCTGTCGGTTTTATTAATATTAAAAATGCCGCGATTAAGTGACACTGAGTTACAAAATATTGTACGGTAAGTTTATTTTCTTTTTGGTTAAGTTGTTAATTCTGCTTTATCAAAAGAATTAAATTATTTAATTTTGTGTGGTATTTATGAGAGACCCTGTATGTTTCTGTAAAAGTTAAACCATATATTTTTTATGTATCGGAAAAGTGTTTATCTGAATTTAGGTAATTAAGTTATGTTCAAAAAGTTCTCAAAGAACTTCAAAAAATACGAGTTTAAATAGAAATCGATTATCTTTTGTTTCAGAAGATTTATGAAAAAATACCCAATACGTCCCGAGATATTAGTCCTGGCTATAGTCGCAAATTATAATTTTAGTGAAAAAAATGTTTTAGCAAAATGGGAGTATGATGAAACTTTGCAAAACTGCAACACTTTTTTCCGTGCCCTGTATATCATAGAAAATCTTAGCTTACAAAAATCGGCAAAAAGCAGTCGAAAGTATAAGAGTTGATCTTCAAAACGTAAAAAAAAATGACCAAATCCGTTTAGTTGTTTCGAAGTTACAGCTTATTGAAAATGGACAAAAAATTTACTGTGCCGATTAATTCTGTGACCAGTTTATATATATATATATATATATATATATATATATATATATATATATATATATATATATATATATATATATATATATATATATATATATAAATAAAGTTAATTAATTAAAATGTTTTTTACTGGCGCAACACGCACAAATTACAGCCTAGCGCAGCTAATCTTCTAGTCTATTAGACATCTAAAACAAGGTTACTGTATTATTTGTCTGATGATGTAGTTTTACATTATTAATTGTTATTGTAATTTAAAAGAGCATTTATTTATAATTTACCTTGAATCTAAAATTACAATAATTCTAACAAGTTTTTTTTTAATAAAAGAAATGCCAATTAAATTGCATTGGACAATTACATTATTGATGGTTCAGTTGATAATTAATTATATTGGTAAAATAATTGTTTCTTAGATGTTTTGTGGTTTTGATGTTAATACTATATGAATAAGCAATGGGCCCCTTGCATATATTTTTTTAAATTAGAAATAATTTAATTTCCTACATAAGTAATTGCCAGCAAGACTAAAATTTGTTTCCAATATTTTAGTTTGTATGTGGCTTTAACTTTGCTACTTTAAATAAAACCAAGTGTATGTTTTTCCAATCATGAATTTTATAGGCAATCTAAGCAAAAGTGTGACATAACGTATGTCCTAAAAGTTTTGGCACACAATATTTATCGGTTTTTTTTAATGAAGAAATTTATTTAAACACTAACTAGTTATCATAAATTACAACTCAATACTTAACTAAACTATACTATCGAATTATATGGAGTGGCCCATTCTGCTCTACCAGACGCAAATTTCTTCGAATGTCTCTCATGAGGCCCTGGACGGAATTCAGTTCAATTTCTCTTAATTTCTCGTAAATTCGCCGTCTTAATTGTTCCTCATCTTGTGCTTCCCAGCCTCCATGATAAACCTTTCTAGACAGTACAGCCCAAAAATCCTCTATTGGGCAAACCTGCAGCAAGTTTGGAGGATTATCGTTTTTGGGAACAAAAGGTATGTGGTGTTGTCGAAGCCAGTTTTGGGTATCTTTTGAGTAATGACATGATGCTAGGTCTGGCCAAAACATGATATCGTCATTAGCATGACGTTCGCGGACAAACTGAAGCAATTTAGAAAGGCAGTTATCAATATAGCTCTGACTATTCAAGGCTTCACCCCTCACTCTTCCCACAAAAGGTCGGGATACACCCCTGTTAGAAATTGCGCACCAGACAAGGATTTTATCTGCAAATTTCGCTTTATGTTTGTATCTAACATTGTCAGGGCATTCCTCTACGTTGTCCGTATAAAATCCATCGTTTCCCTTCATCTCAGAATTACTCAAAGTGAAATACTTTTCGTCATCTAAAATAATGATTTTTTCATTGGCAAAATGTACCCGCCTCAGTTGACGACAACATCTTGGTATACGAAGAAGCTGCGCTTGAGAGTATTTGGGGCACTTACGTCTCTTTCGATATTTAAGACCATTCCTCCTCAATTCCAACGATATCGTACTCTTAGAAGATCTGTATTGCCTAGCCAGTCTCCTCGTTGACATTCCAATCTGGTTTTTGCTCTTCTCACCAATCTCTCTGACCTCTGTGCGGTAAATGCACGTGGTCTTCCACTTTTGGGAGATTCGGACATGGTATTCCCTGCTCGCACTCCGCTATTGTTCTATAAATGGTTCTGCGTGAAATGTTTTCATTCTAGAATATTTGACAGATTTCAGCTTTGGGTATCCGCCCAACTAACTTGTAGATACTTTTTCTTATTTCTAATTTATACGACATCTTAAAGCGAAAACTTCAAAATAAATAAATCTCAACTGACAGTAAATAAAGTAAATAAACTTTTGTTTTCAAAGGCAACTTGATATTATTTTGTTTTTGTTAAAATTAAAGACAATGAGTTTTGTGCCAAAACTTTTAGGACATACGTTAATAATATGCTTTTGCTATCTTAATTAGTTTTCAAGAAAGTAGCGTTTAAAAATGCTATTTTAAACGCAATTTTTATTGACTTTGTTAAAAAACAAAGGTTGATGGTAAAAGGCCAATACGATTTTTAACAATAACTTTATTAAGTCGACCTAATTTTTAAGGATCCAAACTGCTAGATTTTTCAAGTTAAATAAAAGCACCTTTATTTAAAGCTTTGCACCGATCTTTTAGAAAATTAAAAAAAAGTTGCAAACAAAACTTAAAAATTATGACAAATTAAGCAATTTTTAATGTAAGTAAAAAGCCTTCTAGCTGTAAACAATTAATGTAAATCATTATAGAGTAGCCCGTGAGCGGCAGACTTTCGTTATTTTGTAAAGCTAAAAGCTCGTCAGTGCATGCTTCCAACATGGGTAGAAGCGATAGTAGACTATAAAGTTTGACTCATAGTGGCTTTGGCAGGTACCAGGTACCAAAGGTTTTGTAAAAATTTAATTTTATATTATGTTACTTAAGTACCTTTTAAAAGATATTTTCTTAGTCTCCAGATAGTTCTAATCCTTTGGTAGACAGATTTTGTAGCGACCAAGTGGTCCTAGAATTCCAATATTTCTGATATTAAACAAGATATGACAAAAAAATTTATATAAGAGTTGTACGATTTCCAAATAGGTATGTTCAAAAATATTATGATTTATACGGAGTGTCCCAAAAAACAACTTTTAAAAACTAACCTACAGCAATAACTTTTTGGGCACTCTGTATACATCAAAATATCTTTGGGCCAGGCCTATTTGGAAATCCTCCTATTTAAGACTTTTCGTCATGTCTTGTTAAATAACAGAAATATTGAATTTCTTAGACCATTGGGTCATTCCAAAATGTTTGTCTGCCAAGAGGTTGAAATTAGCAAAACTGTCTGGCGACTGAGAAAATAAAATATATAAAATTCAGCTCTTAAAAAATGACGAAAGTTACGTTCCAATGCATTAACCTTTGGTACTTGGTACCTGCCAAAGACTCTATGAGTAAAGCTTCATAGTATACCATTGCTTCTTCCTATATATGTTGGAAGCATGCACTAACAAACTATTAGCTTTTACAAAATAACTGCCCTCAAAAATGGTCAGATAAGTACATTTTCGACCAGGTATATTTAATTGTATACCTACCTTACAGTACTTCGGTACTGTCCGACATGTTAATTAAAACAGTTTTAGGAAATTACGAATGGTTAGTTCTTGTAAGCAAGTCATTTTTAAATTTAATTAATGAATTAAACCCCAGACTAATACACACTTACGAATGGCTAGTTCTTGTAAGCAAGTCAGTTTCTTTTAATTTCCTGAATTAAACCCAAGACTTATACATACTTACGAATGGTTAGTTCTGGTAAACATGTCCTTTTTTTATTTCCTAAATAAACTAAGACTAATACACACTTTATAAATCCACTTAAGAATTCGATTCCCACCTTTATAATTAAAATTTCACTCTTTATAAAAATCATACCGTGTATCCCAGAATAGATGTTACAAGAGGAAATTTTTGAATTTTAAATCGGCATTTTGGAAGAAATAGGATTTTAATTTAAAGGTCAAAAACAGTTAGACTTGATTTATAACATAATACATAAAATATTTTAAAATTTTAAACAGAAACTAAACAAGTAACAATATACCGGGTGTCCCATTTATAATAAGGGAATTGCTATTAACTTCCGGTGTAACCAGAACTATTTTAATAAGTGGTCGTATGTCTCCCAAGCTTCCAAAGCCTAATTTTTGAGAAATCGATCTTCGCAGATCGCCGTAAAACACCCCGTAAAATCGAGTGTAGTCAAACATACCGGGTGTTGCTCCGTCGAGCGGGACATAGGGAATCCCATGTAAATTTTGAAGTAGTCAAATATTGGCTCCCCTAATTATTTTAGAAAAAATACTATTAGGACTTATTGAAGAGCACAGTAAGTTCCACCCAAAATGAAAATTTGAGCATTTTTCAACCAACCAGTAAAGAGTAAACTGCTTAATACTTCTGCAACGTGGTATCTCATTATGCACCCTGTACTCTAGAAATCAACAATAAAAACACCATATCGATTTATTAGTGACAATTAAGATCATTAATTTATAATGTCATTGCCAAAACTGAACAATTTTATACCGGAATTTCAAAAGAATCCTCGCATTTCATTTTAGTTTACAGCTAATTCCAACACATGCACTTACAGTTACGCAAGACAATAAAACAAATTTTTCTACATTTAGAAGTCAATTTATGACGAAAATATCAGGATTTAATCAAATGCTCAAATATTCCTCCATTAACTACCAGACAATAACCCAAACGATTATAAAACTCATTTCTTACTTTGGCTAGTTGGTACATCGATATTCTGGTACATTCAGCGGAAATAGCATTCTTTAGCTGGACTAAATTTTCATATTTTTTTATTGGTAGCTTAGTTTTTAAATGTCCCCATAGAAAAAAATCGTTTGGCGAAAGATCACGTCGATTTTCTTCAAATTTGCAATTATTGATTACTGTGCCTGAAGTTTCAAATTTTTTATCGTCCGTTCTATTGTCGATTTACTTAGTATTGGCCTATTGGAAAAATAGGCTGCAAACATGTCCGCTACTCTTCCATAACTATTTCCCTGGTATAACCATTTTATAATAGTGACTTTTTCTTGATTTAAGTAGTTCATTATTTAAGAATGATGTTACATTGATCCGACAACGTGAGAGTAAGAGGTTAAATCATTTTTTAGTATTTTATTATAAACTTCTAATAATACAAGGCGGGTAAGAAGATAGGAGATTCGTAACTTATTTTAGCATTTATCTCTTAGCTCGCGGACTGAGAAGAGCTGAAATTTGTACATTGGGTACAACTTTTCGTGCTCTTTAAAAAATCCTAATTATATTTTCTTTTAAAATCATTAGGGGAGCCAATAATGGACCACTTCAAAATTTATATGGGATTCCCTATGTCCCGCTCGACGGAGCAACACCCGGTATACCTTCAGTGGCTGTCGGTTCTGGATAAACCATAAATCTGCAAATAACATATAGCCTAGTTCAAATAGCTGACCTTTATTAAAACAATAATTTTGTTAAAGATAAACTATCTTTCAATACCTTTTAAAAGTACGTTTATACCGAAAAGATAAAAATCACGAGTAATTTCATTGCTAAGTACACAGGATTCCTTACATGTCATGACAATTTAAAAGTTGTTTATTTGTGTTAAAGTTAAGTCAATTCTACAGACATTGACCCACATTATGAAAAACATCATAAATGATAATAAAATAAGTAAGTTGCCCGTTTTCTAAAAACAGAAACATTAATTTTTTACGTTTGGAAAAATACTTGAAGATTAATTTTTTCAAAAAGGAGAAATAAGAACCTTTAAATTATGAATATTCTTAAGGGTATTCTTAGGGCCAAGGACCTAGCAAGGATTTTTATTTTTATTTAGAAAGTGAGAGATGGGAACAGTTTATAGCAGATGCTGTTAAAACCTGAAAAGAAACACTTTGGTAAAAAAATATTTTGGAATTTGCTTAGCCCCCCTCTTCCGGAGAAAATCTAAGTTTTAAAGCGAATCCTTAATTTATATTTTTTTTTGTTACTTTGATCAATATTTATTGACAAATTCTAAATTTTGAAAAATTATCTAGACAGCGTGTCTTCGGAAGTTCTTATTAAATGGAAAACTTTTTTAAAAAGCCATTTTGGTGAGAAAATAAATTTCCACAAAAAGACTCTTTCCTAATTAAAATGGAGTGTATTTCCCAACTACGGCACGAAACTTTAAAGGAAAATTTCTTATGCCATTTTATAAAAAAGGTTATTTAATCATATGTCCGGAGTTGCTTCGTTTCTGAGATACAGGGCGTTTTTTTTTAAGAGTTGATATTGCAATTAAAATACTACACCCTGTACACTAGTCAGCACAGTTATACTAATCAATATGTTATTAATACCTAATGTAACTTATGGTTTTTTTTTCATTAGGTCATTGACTATTTGAACTTAAGAATATCAACCGCCTCCGCCAAAAGAACGGTTAACTATGTAAAACCGCATTTAGAAAAACAAGTTTTTTGTTTTATTTACAAGACCTAACCTTGAAATTACATTTGCAATATATTATAGTAAGGTCAATAATACAAAAAAAATGTCACTCAAGATATCAAAACGGATAAGAAGATATCTATTGCAAAAAAGACAATGAGAAAAAACTTGACCTGGTGACTTTTAGAGCAGCCCCGATCTGGCATTGGTACTATTTTGATAAACGTGTTTTTTCTTTTATGTGGTGATATCACATATTCTACAATTCTAGAAACTTACCAAGACCTAAGGCAAAAAAATAGGTACAGGGTTTTCTATTTAATAAGAAAAACGACATATTTTGATTTTCCTTGCGTTCTTTAGCCTGAAGAATTTTAAAATCGTAATAAAAAAACAAAAGATGTACGCCATATTTTTTTAAACATACTGTGTATTTTTGGATTATTTGGTCAATTCTAAGTGAATTTTATAAGGATACCATACAGTGAGGGCCAAAAGTCTAAAATAAATTTGATTAAAATTAAACGAATGATTTTTTAGCGAAACGCTTGGACACCTCAATTTTTTATTTCAGAGGGAAACATTTTTTGCCACTTTTACCCCCTGAATTGCAAACCTCTAGCAGGGGTGAGACTTACCCCTAAAATCTTAAATGGTAAGAGGGGTCGAGTGATACCTTATCTTGAAGGTGTCTTGACTTTTTTTTATTTTTAACACCCTGTAGTTCAAAAACTAAGACGTTTAGGACATGTGTTTATATGAAGTTTTTTTCTTATTTTTTGTTGTAAAATCATTTGATTAAGTTTGTCGGTTTAGTTACTGGACACGCTGTATGTATGTAGGTAATTTGATTAAAATTGATGAAAGCTTTGATGTCTATTGGTGCCTAAACGGTGAGGTTTATCGACTTTAATAAAGAGTACCTACCTTATTTTTTAAGTTTTTGATTGTCTATAAAATGGCGCCCCAGCTTTCCGATATCTGTCAAAATAAAAAAGGTATAATGTAAATAAATTTTAAGTTTTAGGTAAAGTGCCCTCTCGCGGTATGTAAAAAAGTACTTTTTCTTAAAATTTTAGAATCTGCAAAGCTCGATTTGTGTGCCAAATATCAACTGGATTTGTTAAAAAATAAATGCAATATGGCGAAGAAACCAAAATAAAAATTTAACTTTGACGGGTTGTAACTCGAAAACGAATGACATTTAAAAAAAAATTATATGAAGCTCTACCTTTATTTTTTTCAAGTAGAATCACCCTGCATTTTTAATACTTGATAACAAATAAGGCATCCAATAAATTATGTCCAATATTTTTTCTTATTGCTAATAATAACTTGGGAAAATTTAGTGTTAAAGATGGTTTTTATTCATAAATATTTTTTTTTTAAGTGCGAAAATTCTCAAGAAGAGTTAAAATTTGTATAAGTAAAAAAAGCTTGGATTTCTTTTCCGAGCCAAAAATTATTTTTCTCCTTCCAATTTATACACTTTGTATGTGTCCCAAATTCAACCCTCTTTGGAATATTGTTCTCATGTCTGGGGAATGGCATACCCTACAACCCTCAGCATTCTTGATGCCATTCAAAGAAGAGCTGTTCGTCTTATTAATGATCCTTTACTTACTCAAAGACTTTCTTCTCTTGCCCATCGTCGAGCTGTGTGAGATCTATCGCTCTTTTATAGATACTTTTACCTCTTCTGATCCGACGAATTATCCAGTATAGTCCCTCCTCTTGCAGCTCCTAACAAAGAAACTCGTGGTGCCACACGTATGCATCCCTATACGGGCCAACTGGACAAACCCCGAACTTTCCATTTCGTTCGTTCTTTTATCCCTAGAGTCTATAGACCGTGGAACCTACTGCCAGCGGAGGTCTTTCTTTCTCCCCCAAATCTTTAAGTTTTTAAGTCCCGTGTTAACAAACTTCCTCTTACCTTGCTTAAGACACCCACGGTACGTTAGTATTTAGGCTTTCAGCCTTTGTGGATTGTTGAAAGAGAAAAAAATTAGTTAACACAAAAAGTTAAGAAATATTTAACAAAAAGTTAAACTTTTAATTAATTTTTCATACCATTTAAATAGGTACTTACAAAAATATTTATTACGGATTTTTTTTGCCATAATAAACATTTATTAATTTTTTAAGAACCTTGTATATTCTAAGGCGATTCTTATTAACGCTTTTATTCTTAGAAAAAGTAACCTATTTTCTTTACAAATCATTACTGATAAAAATATATATTTTTCGAGTAATTTTTTTATGCTTAATTGGGTATTTTCAACAATAGATGTTCTGATTTATGTAATATTTTTAAGATTCTCGATTACCTTGTAGATCCTACGGCGGTTTTTATTAGAGCTTGTAGCATTTAGATCCAGCAAAAATGTTTATAAAAATACGTTTTTTCAAAACAATAAAAATAAAAAAACGTTACAGCCGATATTATTATCTAAAAATCTTGCATATACATTTCTGCTATAAAATTAATAAAAATAAACAAATTAATTAAATCACATGCTTATTTATCTTTTATACAAAAATATTTAATAAAGCAACAAAGTCACGAGACTCACTCGGAATTTAAGGTTAAACTGTTACCTACTATTTAAAAAATTCGCTAGTTTTATGTGTGGTATTATGTGGTTCTGATAAAAATATTAACAAACATTGAATTTCATTTTGTTCATTTTTAAGCTAAATAATAAAAGTTTACTTCATAAATTATTAAATTTTTTGGATATTTTTAGACAAATCAAAGGCTTTGGTGTTTGCTGCTTTAATTTTCCTTTAAGATATAATTTAATGTGTTTAACAGTAGTAGGTAAAGCTTGTTTTACACATACCAAATATTTAATAATCAAAAAGTAGTTCAACTACTTACTGAAATACTTAACCAAAAAATTAAAAGATTTACGTTATTCAGTATGCTCACGCAGTAGCGTCCCCCACAACCCTTAGCAATCTTGATACCATTCAAAGAAGAGCTGTGCGTCTCATTAATGATCCTTCACTTACAGAAAGGCTTCCTTCTTTTGCCCATCGTCGGGTTGTGGGGAATTTATCGCTTTTTTATATGTACTTCCATGGCTTTTGCTCTGAATAATTGTCCAGTTTAAGTCCTCCACTCACGGCTCCCAACAGAGAAACTCGTGGTGCCATACGTATATACTATACGGTCCAATTGAATAGACCCCGAACTTTCCACTGTGTTCGTTCTTTTATCCCTAGAATTTCTAGAATGTGGAACCTGCCACCCGCAGAGGTCTTTCCCTTACCCCCCTCTAATTTTTAACTATTTAAGTTCCGTGTCAAAAAACTCCCTTTTACCTCGGTTAAGACACCCACGGTACGTTAATATTTAGGCTTTTAACCTTCGTAGAATATTTTTTATCTTTGGACAAACCACGAAGGCTAAAAGCCTAAATACTAACGTACCGTGGGTATCTTAAGCGAGGTAAGAGTAAGCATTTTTGTATTGAAGCTTATGGAAAAAATCTAGCATTTAAGCAATAATTTTGTTGGGAAGAGTATTAAGATTTGTGTTTAGTGTTTTAAGCTCGATAAGCGTTTTCTAGTCCATGCCTGATAACATCTGGAACTGGTATGTAAAACTTAGTTTTTCCCAATTTCTCACTATTACCACACCTGCCAAGAAAATTTGCTTGTATTCTATATATTTCTTAAAAATCCAGAAAAAAACAGGTGTGTTTTACTAATATGAAAACATTCAGTTTAAAGTTAAATTTACGTAAAAGAAGTATTGGGAATTAATAAAAAATGCACATATCATAATAAAAACATGTATTTTCCAAACACAAGTACGTTTTTCTTAAGTACTGCTTAAGTACTACTAATAAGTAGTGACACGTCGGTTCTCAAAAGTGTTGACGGAAGTATAATGACGAAATTGGATGCACGTTTTTAGAATTAAGGTAGGCGTTTGATAAAATAATTTGAAGAAAACTTAATTAATAATCTATTCAAGCAATTTTAAAAACATTTGTCAGATAAATTACGTTTATTTTTTGATGAATTTGTTAATAAAGTTTTTGTTAAATTTAATATTTGATGTTATTAGCGTTTTTGTAAAGGAAGGATCGTTAATAAGGCAAACAGCTTCTCTTTGAATAAAATTAAGAAAGCCAAGGTTTTTAAAAAAATAGATATATCAAATGAAGTATTTTTAATAGCGTTTAAAGAGACCTTTAACTAATGATTATATATACCGAGTGTTTCATTAAAAAAAAAACAGTTTTAAGCTATAACTTTTAAATAAAAATCAATGAAAAAAAATATATGTAGGTCCGCCATTAAATTATACGTAAAAATCCCTAAAACTTTTATATTTACATTTTTCTCATCTTTAGTATGAAGCGAGTTACAAATGCCTGGCCAAATTAACAAAATTTGAAAAACACTCTTTATCTCCAAAACGAATCAAGTTAGTCATGATTTACTTTGACCACTGAATTTGTATCAAAAATCGAAATTGAGATTGTGCAATCAGATTTGTTCTATCTCTTTCATTTTTCGCTTTAACCTGCAAGGCCAACGAAAAGAATCCACTCTGTGCAGTGTGTTTCATTTTCGATGGTTTTACAGGGTATCTCGACAACCGTAAGGAATATCAAAATTTTAATATACCACTCTCGATTTTTTAAGAATACAACTCTAGTCAAAAAAGTTAGCAATTAAACAATTTAATCATAGATAATTTTGCATTCTCCAAATAATTTAAACTCGTTTATAACAATATTTTTTTCTTTTCTAAACCACAAACCGGTTGACATTCATATTCAATTTATTTTTAATCAAAACCATATATTGGTAAATAAATTCATATTTTACTTCGCTACTAATCGGTGATCATATGCAAATAAATTTTATGTTTATTCATAAGAGAAGTTATTAGTTTTCATGTTGTTTAAACACGACCACCACATATAGGAGGATTGGTAAGTATTTACCCTATTATAAAAAAATACAAAATAGGTATCCTTAATAAAAAAGCGAGATACTTCTAGCTTATGACGGTAGACCTGCACAGGTTTGCCTGTGCAGATAAAACTGAGCGCGAAAGACAGATCTGTTCAGTGTTTTTAACCTGTGCAGGTGACCGAAGCAAGCTTAAAAGTCAGTTTCTTTCGGTGAAACCGTAGAAAGGCTCAAACACCTCTCCGGTATACACCCATATCCTATACACGTTGCGACTCCCAGTGGGTATCCTGTGCAAGTCTACTTTATGCATATATGCATTTTTTTCAATAAAGCCATAGGCTGCTTATAAGGCGTTCTGTCCAAGGCACACATTAAAGTTATTATATGATTTTAAACATCCCTCATTTTGAGTCCTGTTGTGTTGCATAGTTGTAAAAAATACCTTTAACTTGGAAAAAAACAAAGATTTGGCAACGTTCCATCTCCTTTTGATTATAACAGTATACAGTATACAAATATATAAGAGGAGGTTCGGGAAGCCCCACCCAGCGGGTAATTCCGTTTACCGTCACAATTTCTAATCGGTCCGATATTTATCATTAAATACTAACAATAAATCTAAAATGCTAACTAAGCTGATTTGCGCTCCTCGAAACCACTTTTAATCTTTCAGTCGTCAAAAAACGTTTTGGATACCGGTTGATATATTTTTTCTACTGTGAGAAGATTTAAACGTTACTACGATGCATAATGGTAGGGGCGCCCAAGAGGGAGATTTCGGGATTTACTACAGCCCGGCAGATTCATATACCGGAGGATACCTTGTACCCAGTTAAATACCTCCACCAAATGCCGCCCGTCAAGGATAAAGATTCCTATTAGTAAAAAAAATATTCGTGGGAACCCAAGGCTGCCATTTTTTATTTTTTTATCGATACTGACGAAACTTGGTGGGGTTGTTAGACTAACGAAGAGTCATTTTAGGTGTCTATAATAGGCTTTTACGACTTTAGGTTTTACCGGAAATCACTGGAACTTTTGATTTTTAAATGGGACACCTTGTATATTTTTTGTTTTTCAGATTCTCCAGATCATGTTCCGTCGGAATACAGTTGTTTTAATACACATTTTGGTCAAATTTTATTTTTAAATTAAATTTTTATTTTTCATCTAGGGTGGCATGATCATTTAAAAATCACTCCTCATACTTTACTTACTTTCAGAAAAATTTGAAATCGATTTTATCTTTTTAAACTTTTCTACTGGAGAGCTCTAAACTTCATTTTTTGAGACTTTTTTTTACACTAGCTCAAAACCCAAAATAGGACCATATAACTAGCATAATATTTCTAAATGCAGTATTTTGTGCGGTTGGTGATCTTTTCTTGAAATGAAACCTTTTAGGCTATTGATTCTGTACTTTAAAAAGGGAACTACAACGTTAAAGGAGTTTTATTATTTCATATGGTCAATGGACCCCCAAGTTGCCGAAAAATGATGTGAGTGGCGAACGTTAAAAAATCGTTTCTCGAATACTATGAAGTCTAAAGACTTCTACCTAGCATTATTTTGTAAAGGAAGAATAAAGTGTCTTTTTTCATGAACCAATGCCTATACCTAAACCCCCATAGAAAAAAAGTTATAGGGCAAAATACAAAAAAAAAAATAAAACCGTTTTTCGTGTTTCGCAGCTTCAAAAAAGCTTGGATTTCTCTTTCGAGCCAAAAGTATTTTTCCCTTTTCTGATTTATACACTTTATATGTGTCCCAAATCCGACCTCCCTTGGAATATTGTTCTCATATTTGGGGCATGGCGTACCCCACAACCCTAAGCATTCTTGATTCCATTCAAAGAAAAGCTATTCGTTTTATTAATGATCCTTTACTTACAGAAAGGCTTTACTCTCTTGCCCATCGTCGGGCAGTGGGATATTTATCGCTTTTCTATAGGTACTTCCATGACTTCTGCTCAGAAGAATTGTCCAGTATAGTTCCCCCACTCACGGTTCCCAACAGAGAAACTCGTGGTGCCTCGCGTATGCATCCCTATACAGTCCAATTGGACAGGCCCCGAACTTCTCACTTTGTTCGCTCTTTTATCCCTAAAAAGGCGCCAAATAGTCCCAGTTACTGACGCGCCTCATATAACTCACAAATTCTCTTTTATCCCTAAAGTTTCCAGAATGTGGAACCAGCTGCCCGCGGAGGTCTTTCCTCCCCCGCCCCCAAATTTTTAAGTATTTAAGTCCCGTGTCAACAAGCTCCCTTCTACCTCGCTTAAGACACCCACGGTACGATAGTATTTAGGCTTTTAGCCTTCGTGGTTTGTCCAAAGATTAAAAAAGCAAACTTACCATATTTTAACCTATGTTTTAAAATGAGAAAACGGTCTATAATTAATTTGAATGCCACCAAGAACAATTTTTTATTTTATATTTTCAATACACATAATTTAACCACATGCTTACGATTAATAGAATATAAAACTGTTTTTAAACTTTACTTGGAATAATAATTAAAACATTATTTACTTTTCCATAAATACTGCTTGTTTTCATCAGCTGTCCATATAAATATTTTTAAGGCAAATAAAACTTCCATTTTTAATTTTTCGTGTGGTTTCTAGTTATTAGAGACATTTTGCACCTCTTATTTTGCAATTCCGTTGTGGTTAACGTTATTTTGAGACTGCGCAGTAACGCAAACATGATCCGTTATCGTTATTAACCATACCGGACTCCTTTAATTACGGATGAATAGCGAAAGAGCTTATCGTTATCGTTATCGTTATTGGTAAACTGCGTGGTTGCCGAATTGTAGAATTTTTAATATCAATTATTTAAGAAGGTTAAAATTTTAATGCCGTATTAATTAAAATATCATTTATACCTAGGCTCTAATTAGCGAAAAATCTATAGCAGTAATAAAAATCAAATAGTGTTAAGAAATTAAAACGGACTTGCACTTTTACGGATATTCTAAATCAGTAATTAATTTAGATGTTACAATCTGGCACACTTGCTTTTATTCTACTACCAAACCTAACCTTACTTTTTGTGTTTTGCTTATACTGTATTGCTTGCATCTTCTTTAAAAAACGAAATCAATAGAAGTGTTTACATATATTTAAATATGAATTTATATCTTATGAAGAATAAAAGTAAATACTGATTTTTCGTTAACTTTAAAATGAGTGAACCACAGGCAAAAATAAGGTTATGTGTCAAAGCGCAGATGCGAGATATATTTCTTAAAAGAGGCTGAAAAATCTCTGTCTAAAACTGCTGCCGTAATCGTTATGTTTAATAACGATAACCACAAGGAGGCCAAAAACGTCTGTTATTTTAAGAGGTGCAAAATGTCTCTATTGATTTAAAAACCACAATGTTTCGTTTTCTCACAATGTTGGTGTCGATAACTTAGATTATCACTGGAAAAACAATGAAGTTAACCACTGTGTTTAATCCCATGTTATTATGTAAGACAATAAATATGCATGTAGTCTACTGGGTGTTGAATTATGCAGGACACTTCGCGAAAACCGGAATATTAAAAAAACAAATGGGATTTACCATTGAATTGATTAAAGCGGACGTGAAGACAATTAATTTTAAACAATAAAAACTAGGCTAATGAGATGTTGTACAGGGTGATTCGGCATGAGTGAAAAGTGATTATATTTCATAAAGTTTTAATACACTATAAAAAAATCTTTTATAAAAACGTACTTTCAGAAAAGATTGCTGATTTCCAACAGCCTGAAAATTTTAATTTGTGCAGCAATTATAGCTAAATAATTATAAATGTGTTCTCTGATTAAAATCCAAATAAAGATATACGCATACAGGGTAATTCAAAAATCGATCAAGAAAAACTTTTATTTTTTTAATTTTTAACACCCCGTAGTTCAAAAACTAAGACGTTTAGGACATATATTTATATAAAGTTTTTTCTTATTTACTATTGTAGAATCGCCCCGTTAAGTTTGTCGGTTGAGTTACTGGACACCCTGTATGTATGTAGGTAATTTTATTGAAATTGATAAAAACTTTGATGTCTATTAGTGCCTAAACGGTAAGGTTTATCGACTTTAATAAAGAGTACCTTATTTTTAAGTTTTTGATTGTCTATAAAATGGCGCTTCCAGCTTTGCGATATCTGTCAAAATAAAAAAGTTATGATGAAAATAAATTTTAAGTTTTAGGTAAAGTGCCCTCTGGCGGTATTTTAAAAAATACTTTTTTCTAAAATTTTCTGCAAAGCTCGATTTGTGTGTCAAATATCAACTGGATTGGTTAAAAAATAAATGCAATATGGCGAAAAACCAAAATAAAAAATTGAACTTTGACGGCTTGTAACTCGAAAACGAATGACATTTTGAAAAAAAATTATATGAAGCTCTACCCTTATTTTGTCAAGTAGAATCACCCCTTAAGTTTCGTAATCGATTTTTAAATCACCCGGTATATTTTGTTAATTTTAAGAAACACTATAATTACACTCTACAAAAAAAAGTATCAGGCCCTAAAATGTAGTATACAAGGTGTCTCTTAAAGGTGCGGGAAAAAGCTATTACAAATATCTGATGCCCATGTGAGGATTTAACTTAAATTACCTTTGTTCAAAAGTGAACGATTTCAAAGATACAGGTTGTCAACAATTTATTCCGATTTTATTTAAATTAATTTTCACAGAACCTACCACTGCGATTGATTTTAATGACCAATAAACACTTAAAAAATTGAACTTTAAAACGATAATAAAACTCACTAAAAACTAAAAAATAATATAAAAAGAAGTTAAGTAATACATTATTATGGTATTAAAGTATAAAAAGCATTTGTTTATTTAGTTATTAATATTGAGTAGTTCAGCACCTGTGTTATTACTCGACTTCTTTTTTTAATATTATGATTTACTTTTAGTAAGTTTTATTATTGTTTTGAGTCGGTTTAAATTTGTTTTAATGTTTATTTTTCGCTTTTACTTTATTATTATTACCATTAAATCGGTGAACATACACTAAAAACACAGACTTCAGTAAAAAGCACAAGCACGTGTAATTTGTCCGGTTTGAAGCGAATAAAAAAAAGATTAAACTAACCAGAACTAACCATGACCCCCAATGTGATAGTTTTGCATGACCGTTTCGGTATAAGGGTTAATTTTGCCCCAAAGTTGTCCATTCTGAATACACCCCTTTATTATCGATCATATTACTTACCTAGAGGTAGCTTTGCCGCACGAACGACGTACGGCAGAGAGAAAACATGGGTCCTGGTACCCTTCACTGTCGCGATCCTGACTTATTTTTTTAAAAGGACCACTGCGGAACTACATTCTTTTAAATAAAAAACAAATTTTATTTTTTATTGGTCGCCAAACACCGAAGTTATCGCGTAACATTCACAAAAAAAACATATAGGCGAACTGAGAATCTTCTTGTTATTAGCGACATTTGGCACCTCTTAAAATAACAGACGTTTTTTGGCCTCCTTATGGTTATCGTTAATAAACATAACGATTACGACAGCAGTTTTAGACAGAGATTTTGCAACCTCTTTTAAGAAATTTTTCTTGCGTCTGCGCTTTCGACACATAACCTTATTTTTGCCTGTGGTTCACCGATTTTAAAGTTCACGAAAAATCAGTACTTAATTTATTCTCCATAAGTTATATATTGATATTTTAATATATATGCAAACAGTTCTCTTGATTTAGTTTTTAGAGTAGATGTAAAATGTAAACAATACAGTATAAACAAAAAAGCAAAACACAAAAAATAAGGTTAGGTTTGGTAGTAAAATAAAAAGCAAGTGTGCCAGATTGTAACATGTAAATTAATTACTGATTTAAAACATCCTTATAAATGCAAGTATGTTTTAATTTCTTAACACTATTTTATTTTTCTTACTGCTATGGATTTTTCGGTAATTATTCGCTATGTATCAATGATATTTTAATTAATACGGTATTAAAATTTCAACCTTCTTAAATAATTGATATAAAAAATTTTACAATTCGGCAACCACGCAGTTTACCAATAACGATAACGATAAGCTCTTCGGTATTCATCCGTAATTAAAGGAGCGACCGGTGTTGTTAATAACGATAACGGATCATGTTTGCGTTACTGCGCAGTCTCAGAATAACGTTAACCACAACGGAATTGCAAAATAAGAGGTGCCAAATGTCTCTATTGAAGTCGGTTAAAAAGTAGTAAAGATACGTAAAATAAGCCACTAAAATTTTCAATAAAAAAGTAATCTTTTTTGTTATTTCTAGTAAATCACTATCAAAATATATTGTCTTTATTTTTTTAATTGGAGAGTAAATAGATTAGCAATTTAAAAGTATTTCCAAATAAATTTCCTTTTAGAATAATTAAAAAATAATAATAATTATTAGCTTTGTTCGCGGGTTTGATTCTAAACCGGTTCTGGGACTATTTGCATGCGCAGTGAAAAAGCAGCGTTCGCGGTTAGTAAAATCCTGAATTTTTAGTAACAGTTCTGTGTTCGCGGATTACAATGGAATCAGTTCGTTACCGGTTCGTAACCTGACTAGCAGTCCTGGGATTTTTGTTGGAACTAAAAGTTCAGTTCGGAATTTCATGCGCATTTTCGACATGGTCAGCTGTTTTCTGTTTTTGTGGTAAAGAAATAAACCTTTGTATTACAGTTTATTTGTTTCTGCCACTTTTATGCGGGTTAATATACCTGTTGAATATTTTTTTATATTTTTGTGATTCTGAGCGTATATAAACAAAGGATTTTTAATTGTATTCCGTATGAATGTATGTATGCAATAAAATAAATAAAGATTTAATTAAAAAATATAGACAATTTTACAAGATTTTACGATTTCTTGTTGTTTGAATTTTATCTTTAGTTAAATACACATACTTATGTTAAAAACGAGAGGAGGCAGGAAATCCCTCGTCTTCTGCCGAGAGACCTCGAGTGGCTTTCGACAGTATAACAATTTACCTTTTTGTTTGAATTTAATTTTTTTTTGTATAGTATCCAATTTAACCTTAAAAATCCTAACCAAAAGGCTAGGTTAGATTACATCCTCAGCTGTATAGAAAATCGTTCGCAGTAAATAAAAATTCCGAACTAATAAATAACTAGACATGCGCTTTAAAACAATTCTAAACCAGTTCGATTCTGGTTCAGAATCAGTTCATTACTAGACCCGCGAACAAAGCTATTGTACTCCAATTGAAGGTTTTTCACAATTACGCGTTTATTTTTAAAAAGGTTTTTTACATTAAAAACAGATAAACAATCAAATCATATTGCAATAAGCTGTTTATTATTTTGATTTATAGCCATATACAGTATGTCTAAACCTAAAAGTCAAAAATAAAAGTTTGCTTTTCTTCCTTGGATTAACAATAGGGTGTTTTCTTTTTTGCAATTGTCGCAAAAGTTTAAAATATGCTAACTTAACATTTTTTTTATATTTAAGACTTCTTTGTGATACTTTTAAGGATGATAAATTTTAGGTGGCGTATTTTCTTAACAAATTTAAAATAATTTTCAGGTTGGTTCTGTAAGTAAGGTAAAATGAGTACAAAAATAAACATAGACGGAAAGTAAACTCGACGTCAAGATACCGGTAGGTGTATGGAACAGGTATGGAAGGTAAACGAAACGTAGAGTGAGAATCGAGCTTTAGAGTTGCAAGCTATTTAGGATTGTGTCAAACTTTACTTCAAAAAATCAATAAAAGTACGTTAATTTACGTATAGTATGATTAACAGTTTTTATATTAACTTAATGCAATACGATTAAAAAATGCAAAAATAATCCTGATATAATCTAAATAGGTGCTAATAAATGAATTAACCTGACTGGCTTATCGGTCATAGATAAAAATGAAATGAGTTTTGTTTGATTTATATTTTTTAATTCGTTTATTTGAAATACATTTAAAATTCCATGAAGTAAGACTTCCAAGTCCCTTTTAACATCTTACATCTTTAATAGACTGGCCACAAAAAAGTAAGAATTTTTTTCCAACGGTGCTGTAAAAATATTGTTCGTGACGACGAAAGAAAAATATCCTGAATTTTCAGCCCTTAATATGAACATTAGAAGGTGTATCATTAAAATTATCGATTTTTTAACAATTTTTTAAACATTTTAAACTTTAAACTGTCCAATAGAACATGGTTTATTTTTGTTTTTTTATGCTTACTGTAAAATTAGAATTAAATACTATCCAAAACACTATAATTTATTAAAGAATATTAAAACCTTACCTCAGTTATTCAAGTGACTGGTTGTCCGACAGACTTTTTGGAATATTTTGGACCTTCAACTGCCTGATCGAACATATTTTATTTTTGGCATTTTTTTTATGCTCACAAGAAAATTTAGATCAAATACGTTCTTAGACGTCATAATTTAATTAAAATTAAAACAAAATATTATTTGGCTTTTCTCCAGAATAAAATTAAAAAGTTTATTTAACATTTTAAGAAAATTGAAACTTTTATACATTATGAAGAACTATTCTGCTCTAACACAATATAATAAAAGTTATTATTACTTTAAAAGAAATAAAATAATGAAATATTCAATATTAAATTAATTACATTACAAATTTTTCAATCTATAAACAAAGGTTCAGTGGCACTCGGTTGAAATCATTTTAATGCAATAAAATAAAATCTTAACAAGACGCCAGACGAGAACTGGGCCAATGGTTGCGTCTCAAAAATGTGGTAAATAGTTTACCAACAATGTTGGAAACAGTTTACCTAAAAACTTACTTATTAACTTGTTAGAAAACTGAAAAAATTTAAAAATGAAAATAAATGTCTGATGGACACTTTAGAGTTTTACATTACTTTTGAAAAACTTAACTGGTAAAAGATACACATATTAGGTATCTTAACCAGATAAATAGAATAGTAAAAAATGTTTAGCCATATATTAAAGTATTTTATGTTTTATTTGTTTTCTGGGAGATTAAATTTAAACAAAATATAATTTGGCTTTTCTCCAGAATAAAATTAAAAAGTTTATTTACTATTTTATTTTTTTATGTATTTTTGGGAGTTACCGGAGCAGTATTGTTGTGTTTGTTTATGTGATTTGAGCTAACCACTAAATTTCCGACCAACTTATAAATAAGTATTTGGCCTCAGCAGGATTTGAACCCACCTCACGTCCGTTGTGCACTCAACGACTTAACGCCTTACACGCTAAGCCATCACCGGACTTTTGACAACGGTAGCAGACGTGTTACAAAATGTTACTATTTTATTTTTTTATGTATTTTTGAGAGTTACCGGAGCAGTATTGTTGTGTTTGTTTATGTGATTTGAGCTAACCACTAAATTTCCGACCAACTTATAAATAAGTATTTGGCCTCAGCAGGATTCGAACCCACCTCACGTCCGTTGTGCACTCAACGACTTAACACCTTACACGCTAAGCCATCACCGGACTTTTGACAACGGTAGCAGACGTGTTACAAAATGTTACTATTTTATTTTTTTATGTATTTTTGGGAGTTACCGGAGCAGTATTGTTGTGTTTGTTTATGTGATTTTTTCAATGTGCATAAAAATGAGAAAATCAAAAAGATTTATTGTTATTGCGGTGTAATAAAGTTTTAATATTCTTATTGCATTATCTTATCTGCTATTTTAAAGACAATAAAGTCAAGGGAAAGGTATTGTAAATGAATTAAAAAAATAAAATTCAGTGATTCTTGCGAATTCAGGGAGAAAGTTAATGTGTTAAGTTTAAGTGTGAAAATTCTATTTTTAAAGTGTGCTACCAAGATGGGTTATAGTAATCCTGGGACATATTTTAAATACGATAAATACGACCTGTTTGGGGATTAGCTTCTAGTTTTGTTTTTCTTAAGCCGCGTCAATTCACTAAACATCCTTCCAGACTAACCAACCTGTTAATTTTCTGTCCACTTCCACGTCCGCGCTGTGTAGCGGGGTATGCGGCGTGGAGCGGTACTGCGAATTGTTGCAAGTCTAAGTAGCTTTCCAGTGACGAAAATATTTATGCGTCACGCTTCAGGGCTTGAAGCTTTTGATCTGCTATAAAAAGTTAGTCACTGGAACGCATCCTTAGACAAGGAAAGAGAGATAACTTTAAGAAATTTTAAAATTTCGTTTTTTTTTAACCTTTTTTGGCTTTATAATAAACATCTCTTTTAATATTTAATACCATTTTAAACAAATAATTATATAAAATCCATCCTTAAGCATAAAAACACGTTTGAAGCACAAAAACCAAAAGAGGGGCTGGTGTATGAGGGGCAAGAGGAAAGAAGAACGGAGTAGTTCAGGTACATAACACTTTCCGTCACTGGAACGCCATAAAGTAGAACGAAATGCTCCTGAGCTACTCTGAAGCGCTCTATATGCGTCACTGGAAAGCCCCTTTGGACGCAGCTTTACCTGTGTAGTGAATTGCATGCTTATTTTCACTATTCTAACCAGATTTAAGACTCGTAAATTATTTTTAAAAACGCTTGGCTAAAAATATAAGTTACATTAATTTAATCTGGTGAACTTAAATATAGTGCCAGATTATTGAATGTGGAATTCCTGAGACAAAAATGGTTTTTACAGGAAAAGTAAGATAGAAAAAAATTATTAGTTGTAGTTATTTAATTTAGACTAAAATACAACAATCTTTGGTTGGTTGATATTTTAATTATTTTTATACAAAAGGTTACCCTGTTTTTTACCCTTTTGAAAATACACTGGTTATTATTTCTTTTTATAAATATAATGTGATACGTAGAACTGTGACATTTATTAAATAAAAATATAGCAATTAGGAAGCGTGATAGCATTTTTTTGCATTTTTTTGACACCCTGTATGCACATATAACAGGAAATTTTAGAATAACAAAATTTTAATCTGTTAAAAAAGCATACGAAATTTTATTATTTATATTAAGGTGTTTACATTAAAATAATACCAAATTAATTTTTTTGTTTTAGCACTATCCACCGAGGGGAGGGGTACAGCGATGAACCTGTACAAGGTTTCCCAAATGACACCGGTAAGTTAAAAGCTATCAAAATCGACAATTATACAATATGTCCACGGATGGACTTTACAATAGCAAAAATGGACAAAGATTTTGTGTTAAAAAAAATTGTGCCTGGTTAATGCTTTTGCTTCTTGTTAGAAAAACAAGATTCACGCTGATAAAAATGTATAGGAACCACAAAAATTACTAACATGTAAAAAATAGACTTAGGTAATTCGTTTTTAATAATTTAGCAAAGTTTTGGATAAAAACATTTTGCACAATCAAGTGGGTCTTTAATATCTGAAATTTTGGTAAAAATTATGTAATTTTAATTTTAGATACCAAAGTAAAAGTTTAGAAGGTAACTTATATTTCCTTAAAAGGTACGCGCACATGCGTCGGCATCTGGACGAACGGTACGGATCGGATAAAATGGTTTTAATGAAATCAAATGAAGCAGTACACCTATGTGCAGGCGATTTGCACCGGGTTTAAAAAATGTGCGTGTGTGTCATTTAATTTGATGAAAACTATTTTTTCCGATCCGTACCGTCCATCCGATGCCGACGTATGTGTGCGTATCTTAAGTCCACTCGTGGGCATTTTCATATTCTGCCAACGCTAAGCTTTTTCGGGTGTTCTCGTTACCGTAAGTCCATATAAATATTTAACTATTGTAAAGAAATATACTGGTTAGACAAACAGGTATTTGGATATCGGCCAGTAAAGCAACAAACAAGGATCTATGTGACTAATCCAATTATAAATGTTTACATGCAGGTATTCTCGTTAGATTGTCTCTTTTCCTCACATTACCTAAGTGTTATGTTATTTAGCTGATTCTGTATTTTAAATTACACTTGAAGTTTACTAAAAACCCATATATACTTTTTGAAAAGAAAAAATTAAACAAATAGCTATCAATAACGGTTACAAAAGTGCGTTAATCGATAGCATTTTAAATTAAAAACTAAATAAAAAAGCAATGGTTGAGATTTATCGGAGTAATAATATTTTCAGTACTTAAATACTAATAAACATGTTAAAAAAACCCAAGTATCCTTTGACCATTTCATGTTCTACCTATATGTTCATAAAAATGTTAAAAGTTTTGAATTTGTATGTATTTCCGTATATTAGTTTTACACGTCTAAAGAAGCTACAGTGTTAGCGAAACACGTGTCACAAGTTGTGTATAAAAGTGGAATTTTTAACATTAAAAAGTGTTTTATTTAAACAAAAATATTGGTAATTGGAGTTCCATCAAGTAACGATCAAATCATCAAATTATTATATATTTATAATACCAAATGCACACACATATACGGACAAATCAACCTGAACAATCAAATATACATATTCGTATTAAAACAGATAATAAATTGCCAACCTTTTAAATTTACGTGCATATTTTGCCAGCGTTAAGAAACACCTATGCAACGAATCATCCGGAACATGCTTATTAGCGTTGTCAAAATATGAAAATTCCACCCGTGGACATACTGTATATCTTCCTAATTTATTAACAACCTGTATATCTTATCTGAAATCATGTAACCATTTTTTTTCAGTAAGCAAAGCTTTTGTAATTTAACTAATATCATCCGCGGATGAACAATATAACAAAAATTTAATTATAAACGAACTAGCAGCGCCCTCTTTCAAACGGTATACAAACTAGCAACAACTCAGAGTATACAGCGGCATAAAACGGGTGTACTGGAAACTATTACGTTTTTCAAGAGCGCCACCTGTCTTTTCAAGTATTCACCTTTGTGTATTAGGTAATGGCTTACTATAGTGTTGCATAGATGGCGGCATAAACATTGTATTTAGTTTATTCCCGCGAAGCGAATGTAGAGAGTGTGCAACTTGTGGTATTCGAGACTAGATGTCTCATGTCACATATTATTTTACTGATTTGGGTTATAAAGTTTGAAATATAATTTATAGATGGCGGGCCTGGCTTTTAAATAATATTATTCCTAAAATTGAAGTCTACTATTATTAGTATTGGGCTAATTTAAATTCTCTCTGCTAGAGGGAGGTCACAAATTATTTAAAATATTTAAAAATATATCTTTTTGTAAGCTGAAGCCAAAAATAGTAAAATGTTTTTAAATTTAAAAATAAATAAACCAGAATAAATTGATTGCTTTTATACTAGGTACAACCAATGCGCAAGCAAATATGCGATATTATATTTTTAATCAGAGAACCCGAACACCCTATTTAGTGTATTTTTTTAGATTAAGTAAAACAATAAAATTTAGTACGTTTGTATTTGACAGATATGTTCATCTTTAACACATTTATTTGTTCGAGATTACCCAGAATGAAAATCGTACTTTCAAATTTTTAAGGGGATTACAAGGGTATTTTTTCTTAGTTTCTTAGATATGACATATTATTTAATAAATATTGGCTTCAAAATACATAATTTTACAATTTTCAAGATTATTACCTAAAAATACCATTTCGTTATACAAGACTGTCCACGGATGGGTTTTACAAGAGAAAAAAAGGATAAAAAAATCATTTTACGGGAAAAAGGGATTTTGATCAAAATGTTTGCTTTTAAAACAATATGATTCACAAAGAGAAAAAGTTGATTTCGTGTACAGGGCACGCAAAATCTTGAAAAACGTGATTTCTCCAAAAGTAAATTACCCCTATTATTCATTAGTAAGTAAAATATCATTTGGAAAATTTATTTTCAATAACATTTGGATGAGTTTATTTAATTTACAGGGGGTATAAAAAAGTTTCATAAAACTGACTTTGGTGTTGTCAATAATTAATTATTTTAAATTTTTAATAATAAAATAGCCTAAAAACTTTCATAATTTGCTTTTCAAACTCCCACTTTCTCCCAAATATACAGCAAAATTTTTCAGCTATAAACGAATGTGAACTAGGCGTTTTTACTAAATTCAGAAAAATTTTGTATTATTATTTTTATTGATTACAAACTTTACTTTTAGTAAATTTTCTAAATAACATTTTGCTTAAAAATGAACAATAAAAGTAGTTTATTCTTGGAAAAAACATGTTTTTCAAGTTTTTGCGAACCCTGTATACAATATCAACATTTTTCTTTGTATATAATATTTATTTGATAAGAAAACTTTTTTTAATTACTTTTTTTCGAAAATAAAATTTTTAGTCCATTTGTCCTCTTGTAAATCCCATCCGTGGACAGTCTGTATAACAATTCATTTCTAAATAAAAAAAAGTGTCGACTATCAATATGAGCCAAAAATATCAATGTCTCGTTTAAAAATTAACAGCTTGCTTATTTTTGATCAGTCCGAAAGTGCTTTAAACAAAAGAATATGTTGAAAAATGGCGATTTATCTTACTTTAATAATATTTATTCCTTTACAGAATATACATTTGGGTCACTTGGCAATCACAACCTATCTCGTATTTAAAAAATCCTGGAAACTACTAACTTTTTTGAACAAAAATAAAAATTTTAACATTCTATTGAAAAAAAAGCGTATATTTCGTTGTATATTACGTGACAAAGATATTTAACTGTTTTTTGACATTAAATTGTTAAGTAGCTTAAAAAATACAATTATTAGCTGATTTAAGCAAAGTCGTAAAGTTGGCAATAGCGTCGGCTTAACCTTTGAACACCCTGTATGCAAGTTTCATAAAATAAACATACTGTATATAAGCAATAGTTAATGGTATATCGGCCAGTAAGCAAAGCAATAACAAAACACGCACTATTAGTCACCCATGTTTACATGCCGGTATTTGCTGTTAGACTGTCTCTTTTCCACGCATTGCCTATCATAAATTTTAGGCGTTCCACCAATTATAACCGCGGTATTATATGGTGACAACATTGACGTATAATACATTGTTTAAACGTCAACATAACCGATTGGTAAATACCGTTTTAGAATTGATGCATATGTATAATTTACTGGTTGATTTTGTATATAATTTTACGTACTAATTTTACTTTGTTACTAATGGTTAAATAATCTAAAATTAAATCAAAATATTTAAAACAAATATTTTTGTCTATAACCAAATTTTGGCAACAATATTTAAACCGACATTGTTATGAGGTAGAATATGGAAAAACAAAATAGCATTACTTCATTAGATTTGTTTTTGATGAAAAATGCCAGAAATATGTCTCGTGATACCTTATTTTTGAAAATAATAGCTCGAAACCTTTGAACCATAACAGAAATTTTCCACTAATTACGCGTTAAACAACTGGCTAGCCATATGACGACATGAAACAACGCAGATTTATGTCTCTTGATTTTTTTACGTATGACATTTTTTGATCTTACCTATTAAAAAAAAATCTGCTATAGAAATAGAAATTTATTTGTTAATAATTATTTTTAAGTTTCACAATTAACAAGGTATTTTTCTTCAAATTCTTCAATCATTAACCTTTTTAATTGTTAAATTTAACAAAAAAAAAAAATTAAAAATCTTTTTGTAAAGCGTTTAATTTTCTACAAAAAAACAACAAACGTAGAGTTTTTGTGCAGTGCCGTACTAACCATTAGGCTGACTAGGATACAGCCTAGAGCGCCCATGAAAAAATAGGCGCCAGACAGGGGAATAATAGGCGCTAGACAGGGGACTTTTTACAAAAGTTTAAGTCGGGTGGGGATTTTTGGGCCAATTTCTACGTGAATAAGGTGCTTTGGAATGAAATAGGCGCGAAAAGGAGGGAATGACCTTTTTTTTTGGTGGAAAATAGGCGCTCCGGGAATTCTAGCCTAGGACACCTCAAACAATTATTACGGCCCTGGTTTTGCTGTATGATTAACGAATGGTAGGGTATTAATTTTTTGAAAAAGATAATTGATGGTATTTATTTGGGTAAACGCCATATCTGGTTTCTAAAAGTTCCTAAAATAAAATACGGCCAAAAAACCCAAAAAATTAAAATAGGTAACTGGAAAAAATAAAAAATCGCCGTTTCGGTGGCAGGTTTGCCACCGTTGTCAAGATAAAATTGAATAAAAATAAGAAAATTAAAAGTTAACTATTAATTTAGGTTTGAAATTTTTAAATTCATGCTTTAGTTTTAAGATATTCTAAAATCGTTAGACATTAAATGTCAAATGTTTTGTCATAAGTGACATAGATAAATGGTGTTGGTGTATTTATCATTATATATAATAAAACTAAGTTGATAAAATGTGCCTGCCGATAAAACTTGAAAAGGAGTCCCAAAACGATAAAGGGACTTATATAGTGTGATAGCCCTTTATCCCCCTCAAACAAGAAAGTTCCCGCTTTACCCTAAAGGGCGTATTTTTAAAGATATAAGGATTCTTCCAACCCTTCATCTTGGAAATTAAGTGTAGTGGCGCCATCTGTTGTCGAGTATTTGAACTTCATTCAGAACAACGGTTATTATTTGGGTCTCATATTAACTCCCGAGCGAAGCCGGGAATCATAGCTAGTTATTTATAAAACAAAAAAGGTGTTGAAATAGTTGATTTTTAGTTTTTCTGAACACCTTAGCATCAAACAAAGGTAACCATGTATTATTTAAATTAACAGAAATATTAAGACTACACATTTATCTTTATTTAATAATCTGTACGCACTTTCTTTAGTTTTTAGATTTTTAGATTTTTTAAACAACAGCAAAGACAATGGGAGTTTCACTATAGACTTCCAGAACAATGGTAAATTTTTGGGCAACAGTTTGGACGCTGGCTAGGCTGAATTTATGAAGCGGCAATTTTTACGTACTGTTTACGTGTGTACTCGATGGATACCCGCTTCATAAATTCCACGAAGCGAGCGTCCAAGCTGATGACCAAAAATTTAGCATTGTTCTGGGTGTCTATAGTGAAACTATAGTTGTCTTTAACAACAGCAAAACTCAAAGTAAACTATCTCATCTTTATTATAAATACTAAGTACAACAGCACCAGTCAAAGTCGGTCTATATAAGGTCACGACATTCGGCCATATTGCTTTGACGTGTTATGACGTAACATCTCCCATTTTTCGGCCATGTTGTTCAGTGCCGGAGATATACAGTTTATTGTATTAGTAGAACAACCGTTTACACAACAGTTTTTAATTATTATTAAGTTGTAAATTCTTTTACTTTAAATAAAAAACATTTGGAATTACATCTTTCAACAAATATCACTTCCAAAACAATGCAAAATGAAATGCGCAAATTCTAGACGCCGCTGGATTGATCATCAGCTTTGATTTTACCCAGTCTTGCCAACTATTCTCTGTGAAGTGCCCTTCCTTGCGTCCCCGACCTCGAACCGCCTAAAAGTTGAGGATATGTCGTAACCTTATAAATATAAACTAACCTTGAGCACCAGTTATGTATGTTACTCATGACAACATTTAAGATTTTATGTCAAACGATTGCAGAATATTCAAAAATCAAAGCTTCAGTTTTAAAAATTTTAAACCTAAACAATAGCCAATTTTTATTATTATTATTATTTTATTTTTGTTCAATTTTAGCTTGACAACGGTGGCAGGCTTGCCACCGAAACATCGACTATTAGTTGTGTTACTTATTTTAAATTTTAAGCTTTTTTTGTTTTTTTTTTGAAATACGATCAGATTTGGTGTGTACACAAATAAATACCATTAATTCGCCAAACCAATACAGAACATATCTTTAATTTGCTGAATGTGCCTAAGAGTCAATTTTACAGTGTCAAAAGTCAAAATAAAAATAGTCGATTTTTAACCCACCTTATTATGCACTCATTTAGCCCACTGGTCAAGATTTTACATTAGTTAGTATTAAACCCAATTTAAGTTTGTTTATAAAATGTTCCCCGGGGCCAGTAATAAAATAGACTTCATAATAAGAACACTTTTAACACCTTCTTAGGGTGGTTCCTTTTAACGAGTCTACCACGAATATTTATACCTCCATATATGGAAGCGGCGCTTTAACTCAGCCTGTCAATGTCAAATATTTCGGGTGTCGGACTGGGCGGACGCGTCACTTTTTTGTCAAGGTCTTGCCAAAAATGGTAAGGGTTACAGTCATGAAATCATAAGGCTCAACCCATGTTTCGGGTATCGGATTAGGAAGATTTCGTGACTGAAACCCTTACAAATTTTGGCACAACGTTTAAAAAATGCATGTAAAATACAGGGTGGCCCACCATATTCGACACGGTCTGTAGCTGGATAACCATGGAGTTTTTGAAAATAGTAAATACTGAAACATATACAGGTCAGATAAGGCCACAGTATAAAATTATTTTAATCTATACAGGATGTCTCAAAAAGGTGTGACATATCAAAGATATATTTTTAAAATGGAACACCCTATATTTTATGACGGTTTTAGATTCTACATAAAAAATAATTTAAGTTTGTTAATAGTACCAAGTGTCTAATTTTATTCGTTTTTGTGATATTTGATTTTTTTTCAAAATGCAGGGGTGCAAAAACTCCTTAAACTTTAAAATTTGTTGCAATATTAGGAAAAGTCTGCCTTATCATACGTAGGTCATATCGAGATCATAGATTGTACAGGGTGATCAAAAAATAATTTCAATTTTTAGAAAGTCAAATAGCAATATCTCTCTTATTTTAAATGGAACACCCTGTATTTTTTAACACCACATGATGACAAACTAAATGCTCTTTCAAATGGTGTATAGGTTGCCTATACCTATCTTTTATACTTTTTAAGTAAATTCCGTTTTAACATATTTTTATTCTAAATGTCTATTTAAATGTAAGTAGGCTGTGATATAGCTATGCCTATTTACTAAGCCGTTATTGCAAAATGTAAATTTGGTGGAAAAAAACACAAAATTAAAAGATTTTGTATTATCTGCCACTATTTTTAAAATTCACAGAAAAAAAATCATTAGTTGCTTATAATGCTACTTCCATTAACACTTATTTCAGCTGAATGTGGTAATGATAAAACTTGTGTTTTTAAACAATCCTAATAACGCCTCTGGTCAGTTATGACGACATTCTGTGACCTATAACTCGTTTCTTCCATTATCCATAATCACTGTGTCAAATTTTTTAAAGCAACTATTAAGGTTATCAGATGGTTTCTATTAGAATATTTTTAGGATTAACTCTAGACTAAAGTAAACCATTTTTTCACATCCTACCAGTATTATATCATCTTGTTGTTGTAGAAAAAGGGTTTTTATTTAAAATCATCGAAATTTCTTTTAAACTGACCAAAACACTAGTAATCAATAAATGGTCGTTGTTATTTTCTTAAGAAAAATATTAATGGCTGCTATGTCACAACCAACTTTAATTTAAATAAACATTTAGAATAAAAATTTGTAAAAACAGATTTTACTAAAAAATCACAAAAGGTAGGTATAGGCAACCTATACACTATTTGAAAGAGTATTTTATTTGTCATCATGTGACGTAAAAAATACAGGGTGTTCCATTTAAAATAAGAGAATATATGGCTATTTGATTTTCTGAAAAATTGAAATTATTTTTGATCACCCTGTACAATATTTGATCTTGATTTGACCTGCGTATGATATGGCAGACTTTTTCTAATCTTGTTACACATTTTGAAGTTTAAAGTGTTAAAGTAAAATCAATTTAATTTTACCTCTGCATTTTTCAAAAAAATCAAATATCACAAAAACGAATAAAATTAGACACTTAGTACTATGAACAAACTTAAGTTATTTTTAAAGTAAAATCTAAAACCGTCATAAAATATAGGGTGTTCTATTTAAAAAATATAACTTTGATACGTCACACTTTTTTGAGACACCCTGTATAGACTAAATTAATTTTATACTGTGGTCTTATCCGACCTGTATATGTTCCAGTATTTAATTTTTTTAAACCCCATGGTTATCCAGCTACAGACCGTGTCGAATATGGTGGGCCACCCTGTATTGTGGTAAACTTGGCTGACAAAAAGTGATGCGCTAGCCCAGTCCGCCACCCGAAACATTTGGCATTGACAGGCTGGGTTAAAGCGTGCTTCTTACTATAATAATAAAGGTGATTATTAATTTAAAATCACCATATTCTAGAAAACTACGTTTTTCAACCCAACACGTAAATAATATTTTTGGCCTTAATATGTTAATAGTGTTTATGTATGTTTATTGACTTTATAAAATTAAAAAATAATAAAAATGTTTACTTGCTCGTAATACCGTAAGTAAATTGTTTTAAAGTGGCGTTTGACGTATGAAAATAATTTTAAAACTCTCAATAGGATTTTGACGAAATCTTTTTAGTGTTTGTGTGTAACACCGAAAAGAGGTTTTGCTAAATAATTGCTTCCGTTATAAATATGTAATTTCTGAAAATACTTGAGACGTCGAAAGTGATTTATTACCTGGTTACAAGTTCATGCTTAAGTTTAAGTTTGATACAATTTTTTAAAATTTTTTGTCAATATTTTGAGTAAAATATTATAGTACAAGATTCGTCTATACAGGGTGTCCCACCGGGAACTGCTGCGATCGATTTCTCGGAAAGTACCCATATAACATTTTTTGCCGGCGTTGTACATTTAATTTACTGGCATTGCCAACACTATTTAATGGCAAGGCATTGGCAAAAAGGTATCAAAAGACGCGAAAGTGGGCAATTGGCCGTTATTAGGCCACGTGTTGCAGATAAAATTATGGCATCCGTCATGAATAAGTTAATGGCAAAAAAATGCGTTTAAGATGATGGCATCCATCATTAAGTTATTGGCAAAAGATAACAAAAAGACACGAAAGTGGGCAAATGCAGATACTCCCAAGCAGCAAGCTGACGTCTTATTGACGAAAATTGTCGCATATACTTTTTTTAAAAGCTAAAATGATGCGATATTTTATTTGAAAATTAAAATAGGAAAAAACTCCTTACTGCATGCAAGTACCATCTCTCGGAACACTGTCCAACTTGGAGATGCAGATTTTCACACTAGCCGAAGATATTTCTTTCAAAGCTAAGTGAGATCACCTACGGCAGACCGCTCTCGAATTATTTTTGACTAATGGGTACGATTTAGACGATAAAAAGCGAATATATTGCAGAAACGTAGTAGTTTATTGTCCATTACGCCATCTATCGGTATGTCAAAAAAACTATTAAATATATATAATATTTTTTATTAACACGTCTTTAAAACTTTTAATAAAGTTTTAAACAAAATGTTTACAGCTCCTAACAGTCTACTTGAATATCTTGCCTTCTCGACTAGCCATCACCAATTAATCACACAACACACACTTATTAGGTAATGAAAACATTTAATTATGTCTATTAAAAACTCTTTTCTTTAAAAAAAGAAACCAAAAAGCTAGAATACCACGTAGAAAACAAATGCACAAACCGGTCACCTTCGGTCGAAATTAACGTAGCTAATTTTACCATCATTTTATTTTTATTCGCTCCAAAATACATAATAAACATTTTTTTTATTTGCATGATTTTTAACAATAAAATGTTATGAAAAGGCCATTTCCTTTAAATTATGTAAAAAAACATAAAATAATGTTGTTTAGCTGCCATTATAAATAAAACAGATCAAAAAAATTGCTTTAATGTTAGTTAAATACCAATATTAATAATATGGTTTAAAAAGTATGAATATGCGTTGAAGGTTTGCCTTCAAAAATCCAATATTTATTTGCCTGCAACAAAAACGCGTGCTTTATTTAATCAGGATTGGTATGCCGCCATTTTTGTATGCTTGCCGGCAATTCGCCTGCATGTAAAATTTATTGGCAATTAAGTGTTTATTTAGGGTTGACTTTTAATGCGTATAAGATGTTGGCATAATATTGCCACCAATTGCCAATGCTTTACCATCAATGCCAATATGAAAAATGTACATTGTCGGCAAATAGTGTTTGCTGGGTAGGCATTGAAAAATTTTGAAAATTTGGTAACTTTATAAGGTCGGTGAGGGCCAAACAACTAAAATATTCTGACAGTTTTACCACTTCCGGTTATACCGGAAGTCAATGTCAACTTTCTTATTTTAAATGGAACTCCTATTTATTCCCATTTATTTTTTATATTTTGCGTGAAATTCTAAAGATAATTTATGTATACTGTTCTATATCTAAGTCCAACCGTTTTTGACTTATTTTAAATTTTATGTTAAAAATGACATTTGCAAGCTATTACATAATTTAGTTATTTATTAGATAAGTGAGTTATATTACATATAAGTCACGCAAGAAAAATTTAATTAAAGGTAATTTTCTTAAGTGACTAATATGTAATAACTCACGTGTCTAATACAAAATTTTATCCAACACTTTCGTATAAATCGTTTTTATCCAACACTTACATATAATATCTACATAATTGATCAGATTTTGAGGATATAAAGTGTACTATAAGTCACTAGTGAGCTAAAGTATCCTTTAGCTCACTGGTGAATTATAGACAATACAAAATTTTGTTGCTGGTGTTGACAATGACAAGTAACAAATAATGGATGACGTTTTCAAATTATTTTCGATATTAAAAACGATTTATACGAAAGTGTTGGATAAAGTTAAACTTTTCTTGCGTGACTTATATGTAATATAACTCACTTATCTAATAAATAACTATTAATATCGAAAATAATTTGAAAACGTCATCCATTATTTGTTACTTGTCATTGTCAACACCAGATTTTAATTGTGAAATGTTGGAAGTAATAAAGAATTAGTATAAGTCACTAGTGAGCTAAAGGGTACTTTAGCTCACTAGTGACTTATAGTACACTTTATATCCTCAAAATCTGATCAATTATGTAGATATTATATGTAAGTGTTGGATAAACATAATTTTTTCTAAACTAAAGCCTTAAATATGAGGTGGGGGTTGGGTTCCTTGTAGAGAAAAAAATTACTTTAGTAGACTGTATTGATGTTGTTTTTACAATAAAAGAATACAGAGTGGTCAAAAATAATAGTTTAAAATTAAAACGATAAAAACCGTAAAAGTAAATTTTTTTAAATGGAAACGCCCATTTTTTACCTTATTCTATTAGGCACCAAAAATAATGGTAATTTTGTATAAGGATGTCCATTCCAAAAATTTATAGTTTTTAACACATTAACAATTTAATATTTATCTATGTTCACAATGCTCTTTTTTTTTTAAATTTATTTAAATAAAAGAGCATTGTAATTTATAGATAAATATTAAGTGTTAATATTGTTAAAACTAAATTACAGATGAATCCATCTATACAAGTACCATTATTTTGATGCTTGATAAAAATAAGATGAAAATGGGCGTTTCCATTTAGCATTTGATTTTTATCGTTTTATTTAAACTATTATTTTGACACTCTGTATTCTTTGTTAACAAAGAGCATCAGCCAGTCTGCAAGTATTTTCTTCACTTATTTGGGCTTTGAACCCAGAAAAAATCAACACTTGCCTAATATCTGCAATTGATCAGATTTTAGAGGATATAAAGTAACTATAGATAGAAATTGCCCTTTATTCACTTATACTAATTCTTTATTACTTCCAACATTTCTGATAAAGCTGGTGTTGACTGTAAGTAATATGGATGACGTTCGATGATAACTAGTTATTTATTAGATAAGTGAGTTATATTACATATAAAGTCACGCAAGAAAGTTTAACTTTATCCAACACTTTCGTATAAATCGTTTTTAATATCGAAAATAATTTGAAAACGTCATCCATTATTTGTTACTTGTCATTGTCAACACCAGCAACAGAATTTTGTATTGTCTATAATTCACTAGTGAGCTAAAGGATACTTTGGCTCACTGGTGACTATAATTACACTTTATATCCTCAAAATCTGATCAATTATGTAGATATTATATGTAAGTGTTGGATAAAAACGATTTATACGAAAGTGTTGGATAAAATTTTGTATTAGACACGTGAGTTATTACATATTAGTCACTTAAGAAAATTACCTTTAATTAAATTTTTCTTGCGTGACTTATATGTAATATAACTCACTATCTAATAAATAACTAAATTATGTAATAGCTTGCAAATGTCATTTTTAACATAAAATTTAAAATAAACGGTTGGACTTAGATATAGAACAGTATACATAAATTATCTTTAGAATTTCACACAAATATAAAAAAGCAAATGGGAAATAAATAGGAGTTCCATTTAAAATAAATTGACTGATATTTTCGATGGCTCCGAATTGTGGCTGTCCGGGAGTATTTTAATGTTTGTACAAATTTTCAAATTTTTCAATGCTACAGCAAACACTTTACCGACAATGTGCATTTTCATATTGGCCGGTGATGTGTAAAGCATGTGAGGTGGTGGCGGCTGTTGCCAGCATCTTATCGCACCAGAATCGGCCTAAATAACGCGGTACTGTGGCAATGCGAACGAGCATGCAGCGACGGCTGCAAGCATGATGGCGGCATGATCCTGATTAAATAGAAGCGCGCGTTTACGTTGCGGCAAACAAATGTTAGTTTTGAGACAGGCACAACTTCCTTTTGTATTCCTGCGCAAACCATGGCTCCAACATTGGTATTTAACAACATTAAGCAATTTTGATCTCTGTTATCTATAATGGCAGCTGAACAACATTATTTTATGTTTTTACAATGGTAAGGAAATGATTTTCGTAACATTTTATTAGGTAAAATCATGCAAATATAAAAATGTTTATGCCTGTTTTGGGCAGTAAAGCAAAATGATGGTAAGAAAGCCAGCTACGTTAATTTCGTGCCATTTGTCTGTTTACGTGTTCTAGCAAGAA
The DNA here is from genome assembly GCA_014170235.1 of Listronotus bonariensis. Taxonomy (NCBI): domain Eukaryota; kingdom Metazoa; phylum Arthropoda; class Insecta; order Coleoptera; family Curculionidae; genus Listronotus; species Listronotus bonariensis. The sequence goes on from JACEGR010005531.1 coordinate 70,136, forward strand.
AGAGTAGATAATTAAATGTTTTCATTACCTAACGTAAGTGACGTGTTATTGTGACAGACAGTGATGTGTCAGAAGGCAACATGGAGTGCTGTTCCAGAGCAGCAAGCTATTTGTTTAAACATTACTTTAAAGACGTGTTAATAAATATTATATATGACAATAGTTTTGACGCCGATAGATGCCAATGGACGCCAAACTGCGTTTCTGTATTTAAACACATATCGTCATTGCCCATTAGTCAAATAATTCAGGTGTGATCCCAGCTTTGAGAAAAAGTATCTTCGACTGGTGAAGATGCACAAATATGAGTTGGACGGTGTTCCGAATGTACTTCCGACGAGAGTTTTCCTATTTTAATTTTCAAATAAAGAAATATAATAAATCATTCAACTTTTAAAAAAAAGTATGTCTGCATTGGTGCCTGTCAATAAGGTATAACTTTATTTGCCCACTCTCTTTATCTTTTTGCCAATAACAATGATAGTGCCATCACAAGCTGCCTTTTTGCCATTAACATGACGGTTACCCATGGTATCTGCAGCACGTGACGGCAACACGAATTCTGCTCTTGTATGTTACACTTAATGCCTTCGCCGTTAGTGTTGGCAATATGCCAATAAAACAAATAACCGCCGGCAAATGACCATATGGGCACTTTTCCATCGTGCGGCAGTTGTTTTGCGCCGAGATAACATGCTATATGTTTATAAGTATTGACAGAAACACAAGAAATTAATGTCAACAAACAAGCATGAAACCGCGGCCGGGGTAATCGTACTCTCGAAATTTATATTTGTAACGGGCATTCAGCAGCAAGGCCTCTTTTGAACGTTACAGGCGCTGCACAGATCCCGCATCTCCCGATTGAAAGGGTTAAATTATTTTCATGCGATCGGCACCGCTTCCCCCTTTACGATACGATAGCAGACCAAGCCTGATTTTATTATTTTTAATTTTACAAAGTCAATAAACATACATAAGCTGCAACTGAACCAAAACATTTACGTGTTAGTTGAAAAACGTAGTTTTCTAGAATATGGTGATTTTAAATTAATAATCACTGTATCCTCTGAAAAAGTAAGTAACGCTTTCAACAAACCTATCAATGCCAAATGTTTCACGGGTGGCGGACTTTGAGCTAGCGCATCGCACGTCGGCGTAAGTTTTAACCAAAATTATTTACCATATTCATTTACGGTCTGTAACTGGTTCAATATCAGAATTTAAGTCAGTATCTGGAATTTATATGGTCGAGATAAGTTTGATATAAAATAATTTAGTCTATACGAAGTCTCAAAAAAGTATTGTTGTATCAAAAGAGTTATATTTTTAAATAGAGAGACACCTATATTATGACGGTTTTCATTTTACTTTAAAAAAATAACAGAGATTCATAGTACTAAGAGTGTCTAATTTTATTCGTTTTGTGATATTTGATTTTTGAAAATGCAGAGTACGAACCAAATTGTTTAGCAGCACTTAAGCTTCAAAATGTTTCTTCTTTCGTTAAAAAGTCTGCCATATCATACGCAGGTCAAATCAAGATCAAATATTGTACAGGGTGATCAAAAAATAATTTCAATTTTCAAAAATCAAGTAATATATTTCTTATTTTTAAATGGAACACCCTGTATTTTTTTACGTCACATGATGACAAATAAAATACTCTTTCAAATAGTGTATAGGTTGCCTATACCTGCAACACTTTGTGATTTTTGGTAAAATCTGTTTTTACAAATTTTATTCTAAATGTTTATTAAAGT
>JACEGR010005532.1:0-71864 GCA_014170235.1 Listronotus bonariensis
TCGGACAAAATTAAATTTTATGTCAAAATTTGAAGTTAAAGCATTAAATAAAAAAGTTTTTGTTAAGTTTCTGCATAATGCATTAAAACTTAATTACTTGACAAGAGGGAGCAAAATTGCAAAAAACAACATATTAAATATTTTTTCAAAATTCGCTTTGTCGTGTCAAATATTTATGTGAAATGCAAGACTTTTGACATGAAATTCAGTTCTCCCCACCATTTAACTATGCAATTTTGTTACTCGCCCTGTATAATACCAACCAGAGTAAAATTTTGTTTTTCTTAGATTTAGAACAAGCGACCAGTTTTTCCAAATTGCCAATTTAAAATTGAAAAATGTTTGGTCCATTTGTCCTCTTGTAACACCTATCCTGGGACAACGGTACGTTAAAAAAAAATAGAAATTACAAATTAAAGGGCATTTTCAAATTGATTTGGAATGGAAATAAAATTATAACACGATAGTTTTGAATGAAACCAAGCTTTATTTCCCCCGACATTAAACATGTGTTGGTATACTGAAGTTGTTTGGTATTAATTCAAATTTTAACGAAGACCTAACGTGTCAAGCAATAATTTCAAATAGACTAGTTAATTAAAATATAATTTTATTTAAACGACTTTTTATACAATTCTTGTAACCTTTATTTTTCCTTTATGACAACCTACAAGGGCTTGTATATATAAAACCTAAGTCAGCAATTCTCAAACTGTAGGGCGCGCCTACAGGAAAGGCGTGTTAAATTGGTAAGAAGGGCGCAATAAATTTAAAACAAAATTATTTAAGCCGATAAGTAAAATTTCTATTATCAAATATTGAACTACAACCTAACAAATTTTAAATTTTTTAGAATCAGAAAGTGCTGGACAAAACGTCTATTAGTTGTTTTTCTTTTTCCAGTGATAGGTTATTAGGTTAACAGTCAAATGGATTACAAACCCAACTTTATTTGGAGATATTGATGTCTTCTTGTGCAAAAAATAAGTATCGTCGCAATTTCGTACTCAGTACGCGTACTGTGTAACTCGATAGAAAAAAAATTCCTGAATTTGCCATATGATTTACATTGCATAAAAGGAAATTTCTTCTCTGTCGGGTTACAGAGTGCGGAGGAGGTTTTCTAAAACCTGGATAATTCTGCACAATATGGAAAACATATTAAAGCAGTTGTTTTTCTTGTTTTTCCATAAATGCTTTTTTACAAAAAGATTTAATCTTTTTACTCAAATCAAATTCATTTAGGTTTTTGCCTGAAGTTAAAGTTTAAAAGTATTAAGCTTGACAAAGATATCTACCCAATAAGAAAGCTTCATAAAAATAACTTACGCAAAATTCTGCCGAACGCTTTTACTTTCTTCCTTCAAAAATACCGCTATTTCACTTCTCAGTAGATACGCTTGAAAACCATTTGGATGGACAATAAAACAATAAAGATTTATGTTTAGCTTCCACATTTGTACAAAGCGCAGAGAAAATCCTTAATTTAAATGGCCTAGTTTTTATGTAGTTAACTACTATAACAACTACTTTTAAAACCATATTTAGACTAGGGCTTAGAGACTGAGATGCTAAACCTTCCTGATGAATCATGCAATGTGTCCAAATAATATCTAAGGATTCCTTCTTCACAAGCGCTTGCAAACTATTATATTTACCAGGCATGGCTTAAGCTCCATCAGCCCTAACTCCTTAAGCATGGGACATATCAAAATAAGACTTGGTATAGGTAAATGGTATGATAAAAGGAGAATTTACGCATAGTTTTTACTTTTCAGTCACTTCCAGTTTGACCAGTAACGGCTTTAATTTTAAATTTTTACATAAAACACCCGTAAATTTTGAAATTTTTAAATTTCTGGCACATATTGTAAGTTAGACTGTGATAGTTTAAAAAATATTTTAAGCCTACTTGATTTTTTTAAAGCCATTTTTAATATTGTATTTAGGAGCCATGATTGGGTGCAAATTAATCTAGTGACCCTAGCTGATGTTAAAAATACAATAACAAAGTTTTAGCAACTAATATGATAAAGATAGAAATAAAAGAATTTGGTAAATTGACATTTCCGTGTAGAATTATTATTTTTCAAATGGAAACCCTTTTAAACAAGCACTTTTGAAATAAAGCATTTTTTGACGAATCTAACGATAAAAATTTATTTGCGATCGGATTAAAATTAAATAATAAATAAGGATCAAACCCACCTAGATGCAAAACTCAAATATCAAATTACTAATTAGAATTCTCTTAGAAATCGAACAATTAAAAAAAATACACAGTGTTCAATTTAAAAATTCAAAATTAAAGTAATTTCTGAATAAAAGAAGTCGGATAATAGCATATTGCATAAAAAGTATAAAATCTTTTTGTTTGTTTAGTTATTACCATTGCGTAATTGAGAAGTCGGGTATTCTTTTTATTATTTTTGACTTTTAGTAACATTTACTAATTTTTTGAAGTCGGTTCAATTTTTTTTTTTAAAGTTATTTTTAGATTTTAAGTTTTTTATTATTACAATTAAATCGGTAAATATTCACTAAAAACACTACCAGTACCTCTTTGTAGCGGTTAGCCTTAGCTTTTATCGATTTGTAATATTAGACAGCAATGAAAGTTTAATTACGACAAAAAAGATCACCGCGGAAGTGCACACCTTTCAAATAAAAATAATTTTAGAAATCGGTCCACAAACAGCAGAGTAATCGCGTAACATACACACACAAGAAAAAACATACGCGGCGCAGAATTGTGAACCTTTCTCCTTGGTGAAAAAGGTAAATTCTACCCCAAGGTTATCAATTTTAAATAATCCCCCACCTCTGGTTAGAATATTTTCAACGTAATTAAATTATTTAACTAACAGCTGTAACGGTTGCACCTTTCACCAGTTAATGCTGGAGTCCCTCAGGGCTCAGTTCTGGCACCAACATTGTTTCTTCTTCACATCAACGACCTTCTCTCGTCCACAACTAATTCCATTCATAGTTTCGCCGACGATAGTACCCTTCACTCCAGTTTTCAGGTTCCTAAACCCATCACTAAACCTGACTTGGAAAACAAACGCAGAGCGATGCAGATATCTCTTTCGCAGGATCTTAATTTAATATTGGATTGGGGCGCCAAAAATCTCGTCCATTTTAATGCATCCAAAACACAATCATGTTCCTTGTCGCGAAAAGAGTCATCAAATACTCATCCTCTACTTATGAGCGGCCAAGTTTTACAGAGCAAAGACACCTTCAATCTTGTGGGCGTCACATTTGAAAGTAACCTTAACTGGCATAAACACATTTTATCTATAGCCACGGCAGCTTCAAAAGCTTGGATTTCTCTTTCCGAGCCAAAAGTATTTTTCCGCTTCTAATTTATACACTTTATATGTGTCCCAAATCCGACCTCCCTTGGAAATATGGCAGCAGTAGCTGTGAGTGTACGCGATGATCCTGACTACTTGATTTGGCGCTCGGAATTAAAGCTTACAGAACAGACCATGTTAGGCGGAGTTGTTGTTGGCCTTAACATTTGAAATACATATTCTTTAAAAAATTAATTTATGATATGGTTCTTTCCTATGATAACAAATATAACTTAATAATTTCGTCACAAGAGATCTACAGCAGATCTTCTGTTCTTCGTTTCACACAACTGGAACAAGTCTCTTGAGTTTCTAGGTGAGTCCCAGATCGTTGCTCTTGATATATCTAAAGCTTTCGACGAAGTCTGGCATGACGCACCTTAATAAACTCTCCCTCTACGGTCTTTCAACTAAACTCTGCTCTGGCTTTCCACTTATCTTTCTAATCGACGTATATGAGTCATTGTTGATGGCCACTCTTCAAGCTTTCACGAAATTAATGCTGCAGGTGCTCGGGGTTCAGTACTAGCACCAACTTTGTTCTTCTTCACATCAACGACCTTCTTTCTTCCACAACCAATCCTCAACCCGACTTGGAAAGCAAACGCAGGGCGATGCAGATATCTCTTTCACAGGATCTCAATTTGATATTGGATTGGGGCGCCAAAATCTCGTTCAATTTAATGCATCCAAAACACAATCATGTTCCTTGTCGCGAAAATCATCAAACACTCATCCTTTGCTTATGAGTGGCCAGGTTTTGCAGAGCGGGGACACATTTAACCTTGTGGGCGTCACATTTGAGAATAACCTTAACTGGCATAAACATTATTGTATCTATAGCCACCGCGGCTTCAAAAAGCTTGATTTCTTTTCCGAGCCAGAAAGTATTTTTCTCCTTCCAATTTATACACTTTGTATGTGTCCCAAATTCGACCCTCTCTGAAATATTGTTTCATGTCTGGGGGAATGGCATCCCCTACAACACCTCAGCATCTTTGATGCCATTCAAAGAAGGGCTGTTCGTCTTATTAATGATCCTTTACTTACTCAAAGATTTCCTTCTCTGTTGGGAACTGCAAGAGAAGGGACTATACTGGACACCTATCTACAGAAGCCGTAAATTCGCAGAAAAAAGATGTAACGAGAAAGGAAATAGAAATTTTTGACAATGGTGTGAAGCTGTCCGATGCAGTAGTTGCTGATAATTTTAATATTAACTTTGCTGGTGTGGCAGGTAGCCCTGTTCATAATCAGATTTTTTGTCGCGTAATGTACCTTCTTTTAGTAAGACCTTTTTATGTTGCCTATAAGTGAGCAGGACTTACATAATTTCATCGACAATTTAAAGAATTCCAATGCCTGCGGTGTGGATAATATATCAAACAATTTGTTAAAAAAATGTAAAAATCAGTTGTCTTCTATTCTTGTCTTTCTCGTTAACTTATCAATGGAAAACGGAATTTTTCCAGATAGACTAAAGTTAGCTACTGTCGTACCAATATATAAAAAGGGTGATTCTAATTCGTATACTAATTACAGGGGTATAAGTCTACTTTCGCCTATCTCTAAGATATTTGAACTACCAATAAAAACACAGTTAACAAGTTTCTTGACAAATAACAAGTTATTATCAATTATGCAGCATGGTTTTACTAGGGATAAGGGTACTGAAACAGCATCATGTTCATTTCAAAAATGGACTGTTGATGCTTTGGATAATGGTTTTTGTGTTTTGGGACTTTTTGTGGATTTCTCGCGCGCTTTTGATTGTGTACACCACGATTTATTGTTGGAAAAATTGTATCGATATGGTGTCAGGGGAGTTCCATACAATTTTTTAAAGAGTTATCTGGAAAATCGCTTTCAGTTTGTACAGCTAAATCAAGCAAAGAGTGAAAAGAGTCGTATTACCCGAGGAGTACCACAGGGATCTATATTGGGTCCTCTACTTTATTTAATTTATTCGAATGATATTATTAATTATCTTAACACCAATTCAAATATACATACAGTTTGCTACGCTGATGATACTAATGTTTTAATTAAAGAAAATACCCTTAGTAAGTTAAAAATTAGTAGTGAAAACATATATCGTAAAATAATTTTGTGGTCAGAAAAAAATTATCTTAATTTAAACACAAGCAAAACCACAGCTCTTTTGTATACTCTATCAAGGCGGCTTAATTTAGAAAGATTTACACTTTTTGAAAATACGGCAAGTCCTATTAATTGTAGTAAAACCACTAAAATGTTAGGTTTGAATCTAGATTTTAAGTTGCAGTGGGACTCGCATATAGATTTTCTCTGTGCCAAATTACGTAGTGCTTGTTATGCTCTAAATTTCATGTCCCAACATTGCAGTAGAGACACCCTACTTACTCTGTATTATGCATACTTTCATAGCCATTTACGATATGGGATTATTTGTTATGGTGGGGGTGCTCAGGTTAATAGGGTTTTTTGCTTCAAAAGTACGCAGTTCGGATAATCAGTGGCTTAACGCATAGAGAAACATGTCGCGACGCTTTTAAGAAATTAAAAATTTTAACTTTTTATTCAACCTATATTTTGGAACTGTGCATTTATGTTTACAGAAATAAAAGCTTATTTGTAACTAATGGTATGCAACACGATCACAACACTAGAAATGGAGCTTTATTAGCGCCAGACAGGCATCGGACAGCAACGTACCAAAAACATTTTTATTTTAATTGTTGTAAATGTTATAATTCTCTTGATGATGATATAAAGAACTCCAAGAATATCAATATCTTTAAAAGTAAATTAAAAAAGTTTCTACTAGATAGAACTTGTTACTGCTTTGACGATTTTTTTTCAAGGTAAAATCTACCTCAATAATTTTGTTTTCCTTTAACTTTTTATGTAACTTATTTTTAGTATAAAATGTTTTGACGGTTTTTTAAATAATTTTGTTTTGTTTATTTGTAGTATTTATTTTAAGGACTTTTTGACTTTTTCGTCAATTATTGTGCTGTTTGTACTTTTAAATTGATGAAATAAAAATTATTATTATTATTATTATTATTATTATTATTATAGTATGCTTAATACGACACGTACCTGGCAAGCATCAGCCCTGCACATCATGACCCCTGTATATTTTATAAGTAAAAAAAATTGAAGCTGTAAGGTTGACATTTAGGATTTAGTTTTATCATGGTAAGATTTGAAAACAAATTGACAGGTATTTTCGATAAGCACAAGTACCTACCTGCCAGGCGAACTGAAAGGTGTGGCTGATTTGGATGGCCATATTTCAAAAACTAATAAAGTTAGGTGTACCTAATGTTGTTTTTTTCTTAAAGCTTTTTTAAGATCTTTTTAATGGTAATATAATATACAGAGTGCCTAAGTAGGGAATGCCAATTCTTTTGTCAGTAAATGTATTAAAATAACCTTTAAAAATAACAATTTTGCAATAAATAAACTCTTGTGTCCTATAAACCTTAATGTTGTTTTTCTTAAAGCTTTTTTAAGATCTTTTTAATGGTAATATAATATACAGAGTGTCTTAATAAAAACTCTTTTTTCCACCTTGTAAATTATCACCAGCATCAGCGTTAAAAGATTTTCAAAAGAGCATTAAAAAACACCACATTAGGTACATCTAACTTTATTAGTTTTGGAAATATGGCCAGCCACTTTTTAGTTCGCCTGGCAGGTACTTGTGCTCATCGAAAACGCCTGTCAATTGTTTTTTAAACCTTACTATGAATGAAGTAAATCCTAAAAAATTTCAAGCTTACAGCTCCAAGTTATTTTTTTTTTTAACTCAAAAATATACAGTGTGTCCCACGATAGATGTTACAAGAGGACAAATGGACCAAAAATGTTGGATTCTTTTAACGTCCTTTTGGAAAAACTGGTTGCATAGTCTAAAACTAATAACTACAAAATTTTCCTCCGATTGTTAATATACAGGGCGAGCTATAACTAAAAATATGAAAAATGACCAAGAGTAAAGTACCGTTATTTGTAAAAATAGGACAAAATTTTATAAGTAAATGTTGTAGAGAATGCAATTTTATGTCAAAATTTAAAGTAAAAGAATTAAAGTAAAAAAAATGTTGTCAATTTTTTACATTATGCATTAACAGTTTTTAAAATATTTGGCTTAAGGCCTTGAATTTTAAAAAATTGTTTAAAATTATTATTATTTTTTTTAATTTTGATCCCTCTTGCCCATTATTTGGGTTATAATGCGTGTGTGTAATGTGAAAATTAACAAATTCATTTTTTTATATAATTCTTATAGTTTACCTTTATATTTTGACAAAAATTCAATTCGCTACAACATTTACTAAACAATTTTGTTCTATTTTTAAAAATATCAGTAGTTAATTTCTGGACTTTTAAATTTTTTTCTTTATAACCCGCCCTGTGCAATACCAAGTGGAGTAAAATTTTGTATTTATCAGTTTTGGGCCATGCGACCAGTTTTCCCAAAAGGACGTTTGAAAATTCCCAAATTTTTGGTCCATAACACCTATCCTGGGACACACTGTGTAGGGTGATGATGTGCAGGGGTGATGCCTGCCTGGTGACGATTGTAGTACTTAGCATGCTATGACTCATCACTATACAAATTTTTAGCCTTACGGGCCCAACGTTACTCGAAGGGTTCACTAGCTCTGGGACTATAAATGTATTAACTTTTAAAATATTGGGTAATAGGGTCTAAAAAATAAATCTTATTGTTTGCTATACCGCTCTAAATATTTTAATGCATTTAGAATAAAAGTGACTTTCTGGTGCATATCATTTTTTATTTTTTTCAATGGCGTTAAAGTAAGATTTTAACAATATTTTTAAGACCAAAAAATATAAAGAAAATATCAATAAAAACTTTTCACTATTTCCATTGAAAATAAAACTTATTATCAACCTGAATCAGAAATATTTAAGTAAGTAGGAAATGGCAATTTTTTTTGTCAGTAAATGTATAAAATAACCTTTGAAAATAACAATTTTGCAATAAATAAACTCTTTGTCTTATAAACTTAATGTTTATCAGCGTATAGAACAAATTTTATGTTCAATACTGATTAAAAACAAGTGTCTCAGTTGTTTTTGTCATTACGGAATTACCAACTTGTTATCGGATCTGTTTGTTTTGTTAATAAAACAAAGTATGGAATAAGGGAGCCAGTATCAGTTGTAGCATAAGTATAATGTATATAAAAAAATTGATAACGCGTAATCATTTATCTTTTACTAGATTGAATTCTGTCGAATTTTGACGTGTTTATAATTAGAAAAAAATGTAACACAAAACAAAATAAAGCAAAACGCATCAATGATAGATCAAACACGGAAGATGAAAAATACACGTAAATACCGCTTATATACCAGGTGCCCAAGAGAGTACTAGCAAGCCTGTTATTTTCTTGAGAAGTGTTACAAGATTTTGAAATTTTGTTCAGATATATGGTTAAGGGTGTCCGTTATTTCTCAAATAGATTTTTTATAGTCTAAAAAATATATCCAATGAAAAAATGCTCCTAATTTTTGATTTAAACCGTACCGAAATCATGTTGCTTTTCCCATTTAAAAACATGGAATTTTTGGACTTTTTCCATTTTTTTTCTCAGACATAAATTGATGGAAAAATCTACTTGTCGCATATTCTAATGGAAAATTCAACGCTCTACAAAAACTTTTCCTACGAATTTTCGATTAAGTCACTCCTTTAAGAGTTATTTACCGTTAAACGTTAAGTTAGGATTGAATTGTTGCCAACCTCGAGAATGTAATTGTAAACCGGCAGTTTTTAAATAAAACACTTTGTATATTACATCACCATTAAATATATTTTAAAGAGCTTTAAGAAAATACCACATTTAATATGTCTTTCTCTTATAGTTTTGGAAATATGGCCAACCAAATCTAAAAAATAATAGATATAGTGTCTACTTTATCTTCGACACTAAACTTGGTGCTTATAGCTTAGAGCTGAAGATATATTAAAAATTTAGCATAATTTTCAGATTTAAATGGGAATCTTTCTTAAACTATAAGAGATAGACATATTCAATGTGGCATTTCCCTAAAGCTCTTTAAAATATCTATTTATTGGTAATATCATTTACATAATATTTTACTTAAAAATGTCAGTTTATTATTAAATTTCCGAGGTTGGCCACAACTTACTCTTAACTTAACGTTTAACGGTAAATATGTAACTCTTAAAGAAGTGACTTAATTGAAAATTCGTAAGAAAACTTTTTGTGGAGAGTTAAATTTTCCATTAGAATATGCTATAAGTGGATTTTTCTATCTACTTTTGTCTTAAAAAAAAATAAAAGAAAAAGTCCAAAAATCCCATGTTTTAATTTTAATGGGAAAATCAACATGAATTCGTCACGGTTTAAATCAGGAATTAAGAACATTTTTACATTGGATATAATTTTTAGGATATAAATTAAAAGTTCAGGGGGCGATCGCTAAAAAAATCGATTTGGGAAATAACGGACACCCTATTATGGTTGAATAAAATATAAAGAGCACTTCTGGTTAAACCTTATGTACCACGTAAAATCTAAAACATTTAAAAGCTGCATCCTGTCCAACCATATACCCCAGCATAATTTCAAAATCATGTAGCACTTCTCAAGAAAATGACAGGCTTGCTAGTAATTTTTATACGAAAACTGTTTTAGCTTTTATTCTACTCGGGTAAATCTTATAAACCAAGCATATTTAATAACTTTTAGTTTAATTTATTTAAATATCAGAGAAGCCTCAAAAACAAATCATTAATAGGGTGGTAGTAAAATGTGTGTTTTTACATTGTATGATGGCAAAATCCTTACTCTGCGCAAATGCAAAACAAGTTAAAATACTTTTGCACGATTATGCGCAAATAAATGATCATACTGTCATACATCTATGTTAATAAAAACAAATTATTTACCACCACCTTATTATTTGTTTTTAAAGCGTCTCTGATATTTTGAATAAATAATATTCAAAAATTATTAAATACGTTTTGTATGTTGTTAGACTTACCCAACTAGAAAAAAAGCTAAAACAAGTTCCGTATAAAAAGGCCATTGTATAAGTAAGTTTTTTAGTTAGAAAACTGCAATTTATTTTTAAATACGATTTTAAATAAAACCAGGATTTTTTTTTAATGTTTAAATATCTCCGGAAAAACTCGGAATTTTAAAAACCTTTAAATAGTATATTACTATTAAAACAAAATATTATTTGGCTTTTCTCTAGAATAAAGATATTTAATAAATATTTTAAAACACTTAAACTTTTAATGTATTATGAAGAGCTTTTATGCTTTAGCAATAATATAATAAAATTTAAGATTAATTTAAAAGGAATAAACTATTATTAAATTATTTTATACAAAATTATTATTTTCAATTAAGTTATAATATTTTTTTTAAAAACCTAAACAGAAAAGGGGCGACCCCTAAACATAGGGTTTCGGGTCAAAATTATTTTATAATAATTTAATCATAAAATAAGTTCTCAACAAATCTGCCAGACGTAAACCGATTCCTTGGACGCACCTCAAAAATGTGAAAAACAATAAATTAAAAAAATGTTGAAAACTTTTAATAATACAAATTATTATCAGTAAATATTTAAAGCATAGGGAAAGTTGACCCTCCTGAAAAATATTCCCGGCCCTGGCCGGAAAAGTACGTTGCCTAGCAACGCTTTTTAACTAAAGGAATAATGCGTTTCCGTCCAATTGAAAAAAAAAAATGTCCTTTACCCTACTTTTCTTTTTTTTTTGCTATCTACAAACTTTTATATTTTTAATATAAATACCTTATCATCATCAAAAGAAAAAATATTTTTCGCCGTCATTTTCAATTTTACATTTTTCCCGATATCCTAAATTGTTTTTACGTGCGTAAGATCCAACTCTAATCAAATCACGAGTAGCTTTTAGGTTAATTCTATTAGTTCTGTTTCGCTTACACCACACATTTCGCTTGATAGAGTAATAAAATAACTTTTTTTAATTTTGGGTCTTCTCTGGGTTTATAAAAATAGGTATCTTTTAACGATTAAAAAGAACTTTATGTTTATTGTGATTAAAAACAAAGTAACATATTTATTAAAAGGTCATATACAGAGTGATCATTCTTAAGTCGGTACTATTGCTAACTTTTTATTATGACAGATACGAAGTCAGTGAAATAAGTAAAGTTGTTGTAACTAATCAACGTGCTGCCAACCGAAAACAATTAAACATCGGGTGGTCGATTAATTACAAAAATTTACTTTTTTAATGAAACACCCTGTATATTATTTCACTATTTCAAAGAAAGATTTACGTACCGTGGGTGTCTTAAGCAAGGTAAGAGGAAGTTTGTTAACACGGGACTTAAAAACTTGAAGATTTCGGGAAGAAGGCTTTACCTCCGCTGGCAGTAGGTTCCACCGTCTAGAAACTCTAGGGATAAAAGAACGAACGAAATGGGAAGTTCATACGGTTGGACCGTATAGGGATGCATACGTGCGGCACCACGAGTTTCTCTGTTGGGATCTGCAAGAGAAGGGACTATACTGGATAATTCGTCGGATCAGAAGCTGTAAAATTATCTATAAAAGAGCGATAGATCTCCTACAGCTCGACGATGGGCAAGAGAAGAAAGTCTTTGAGTAAGTAAAGGATCATTAATAAGACGAACAGCTCTTCTTTGAATGGCATCAAGAATGCTGAGTGTTGTAGGGGATGCCATTTCCCAAACATGAGAACAATATTCCAGAGAGGGTCGAATTTGGGACACATACAAAGTGTATAAATTGGAAGGAGAATATGTGATATATATGCATTTTTAATAGTCTCGTGAATATTGTCATTCTCGGGACTTTAATAGTAAACTGGCATTTTTAAAATAAAACACCATGTCGACTGCATTACCATAAAATAGATATTTTAAAGAGCTGAAAGAAAATATTACATTTGATATGTCTATCTCCTCTAGTTTACAAAATTATGTCCTTAAATTGAGAATCCGACTTTTCGTCTTTGAGCCGCTATCATCAACTTTGTTTTTTTTTAATAGGCGGATTATTCTGCCTTTAGCTTAACTTAAAAAAATTGTATTTTAATTGTAAATCCAACAACATATCACTCCTTACATCAATAAGACGTTTTGACCCAAAAAATTATCATCGCCATTGAAAATTATAATTTTATCTCAAACATTCTGGGAAATTTTTGTTTGTAAGTAATGTAAGATGTAAAATATCGTTAAATTTATAATTTAAATACAAGTTTATTAAGGTAAAAACTAAATATTGCCTATTTGAAAAAACAAAGTTGATGATGACGGCTTAAACACGAAACGTCAGATTTTAAATTGAATAACACCATTTAATTGAACAGAAAAAATGGTAATAATAATGTGTCGTTTGTTTAAAAATATTTTTTTAAATAAACTGAGCAAAAAATAAAAACTGTTTTGAAGAACCTAATGGTGGCCCTCGAATTTGTAGAAGCCTGTTTACAGTCAGGATATTAAAGTCCTCTTCCCCACCCCTTTATCATTCGACTGGAACCAGATATCGAGATGGGGTAAAATTTGCGTAAAAGAATGTCCCTTAAACTACTTTTTGGCATAAAAATAATTTCGGTCACGTGGCCTACTATCAAGGTGGCACTAGTAACTTTTTTTTCAAATGGAAAGGAGTGTCATGTAGCATCTCGTTTTAAAGGCTCTCTAATTCTCTACCTGACACCACTTTGTTTTTTAAAATCGGCCTAGCCGTTCCAGACTTACAACCCATTGCCTTTAAAACCATTGTTTTTACACTATTTAAGTCAATTGTCATTCCTTTTCATTTAAAAAAAAGTTATAATTTAATATATAATTATTTTTATGCTTGAAAGCAGTTTAAGTGATACCCTTTTACCCAAAATTTACTTGACCCCGATATCTTGTCCCATTCAAAAAATAAAGGGGCGAGGTCTTTTAATATCCTTACTGTATACAATAGTATATTACATTACAAGTGTGGAAAATTACTAATTTCACACGAGTGGGAATATTGTAGCACGAGGCGTTAGCCGAGTGTGACAAACCCACGAGTGTAAGAAAGTCATTTTCACACGAGTACCGTACACTATTTTTCCTACGACCACAAATTATTTACCAAAAAATAAATAAATTAAAGTTTGTCTGTTCAGAAAAAATAACAAACAATTGAGAACTTTGCAACACTAGGGTGATATTTACTTTGCAACACTAGTGTGATATATACTTTTCCTCACTGCTATATTATACTGTTTTGACAATATTTTTACATCGAAAATCACCTACCTAGAAGCATTATATAATTTTTATCATTTTGGAATTTAAAAAGGCCCTCACTTAATAAAAATTGTATGGTTTTGTTAGGTAATAACGCTAATAGTTTAATACGGTTTTCTGCTATTATAAGTGTTTTTAAAAATTATCGATTCTTACATATTTTAGAAACTCTTCTAAATAAAACGTAAGTGGTGCATATCCAAAATATTCCGTTTTTTAAAAATATCAGTAAATAAACTTACGGGACCGAGGAGTGAAAAGGGGTGCTGGGTGGGGTAAAATTGGTAAAACGAGTTAATGAAACTGAACATCACATATAAAATTAAGTAAAAATAACAGTTTTTCCTCATATTTTTACGAAAAAATATGAAAATTGTAAATGCATAACCTAAAGTCCTAAAAGTAAGGAAAAAACGACTACCAAACGTCAGTTACCATGCAAAATATGGAAAGCATTTGGCAACGTCGGAAGGGTCTAATTCTATTTATGAATGGATAAAAGAAAGTGGATTCATAAAGTGTGTATTAGCCTTAGGTTTAATTAGGGATTTAAAAAAGATTTAACTAGTTGTTTGAGTACACGAAGAAAGAGAGGAAGGAATTTGATCTATAGGCTTTTTTTCTCTGGCGCTTTAGGTCGAACGGTCAAGCGGCAAGGCTGCCTCTATAAAGTACGTGCTCAAAGGTAGAAGGGAGATTTTTAATTTGATCTACTTACCTGACAACACTGTGCCAGTCAGTGAAAGTTGTTTTTGTGGTTATGTCTATTTTTGTTTATGTTTTTATTTTTTCGTAAATTTTAATAAATATAAAATAAGATGTTTTTTGCTAATTTGGGTTCTATCGTTTAAGGTAAATAAAAAGTTTTTTTTACTGTCACTACAATAAATATGTCACTTGCAAAACCAATAGCAGTTTTTAGAATGACATCATAATATGTATCACACCAGTGTTGTAAAGTACTTTGCAACACTAGTGCTGTAAAGTACTTTGCAACACTAGTGTGATATAACGCATTTTCTATGCATGAAATCAGTGTGCTATTTGCTATTTTCACAAGTGGTCGTAGGAAAAGTATATATTACTCTAGTGATGCAAAGTTTTCAATTGTTTTCTTATTTCTTCTGTGAAGACAAACAACTTTTTTTTGGTGAACAGCTTGTGGTTGTAGGAAAAATAGTGTACATTACTTGTGTGAAAATCACTTTCTTACACTCGTGGGTTTGTCGCACTTGGCTGACGCCTCGTGGAACAATATTGCCACTCGTGTGAAATAAGTCAGTTTCCACCCTTGTAATGTAATATACTATTTTTGTCACGTAGTACTTCACATACTATTTACAAACTTAAAATGTTATTATGTAATTTTTATGTGTTTGGCGGTACGGTGTGTGTCTAAAAGTTGTAGAACACTTTTTAAATAATTTCCGAGCATTAGTGCCAAGGCCAGTAATAAAATGGATTTATGATAAAAACCTTTTTGAAAGGAGGGGGTTAACGAGTTTACCACGAATATTCATACCTCCATATATTGAAGCGATGCTTTAACCCAGCCTGGCAATGTTCAGGTGTCGGACTGGGCAAACGTGTCACTTTTTTGTCGGACAAGTTTACCACAAAATTTTATATGCAACTTCTAAACATTGTGCCTAAAATGGTAAGGGTTACAGTCATGAAACCATAAGGTTCAAACACATGTTTCGGATATCGGACTAGACGGGTTCCGTGACTATAACCTTTACGATTTTTGACACAATGTTTAAAAATTGCATGTAAAACAAACAAAAATAAACTAAAGTGCTGACATACCTAATAGTAGTTCTTCAATAAAAGGTAATTAATTACTTATTATATTATTTGTTACTCTGACAGTAATAGAATAATTTAAAAATAATTAAAACCAAAATATTTTTTTTTCTTTACTCTTAATCGTTTTTGGGTCATCATACTGTTGATATCTCAGAAACCAGCAATAATTGACGTATAGTGTGTTATACATTTTTGATGTAGAATTTAACACAGAGACAAAATTTGTTAAAATATACTGGGTATTCCATTTAAAAAACTCACTTGCCATTAAAATCTCTGTTTTTGAGACATCTTGTATATTAACTGGTACTGTCAGTAAACAGGGTGTATCTAAAGAAATATTTTCTATATTAAGTTTATTTTTGTATTTTGTACGGGGGCGAAGTTATAGTCATTTCGTGTATAAATAGAGTTGGGACACCCTATATATTTTGTTTAAATTCTTAAAATTTAATTTTTCTCTTTAAAAAAAATGTAATAAAAGCTATGGGAACTTCAAAAAATAATGAATTTATTATCCTTAAAAATTGGCTGCATGGCAATAATTAAGAGTTATATTTGACAATTAAAATGCACAATACAAAACAAAATACCGCCAACAAACGTATACGTTTTGCACAACATAATAGTTAAATTATTTTTTTTTACTTTTGTTAATATCGAGACTAAAGTATAGCTTTGTTGCCGTATCTTTTTTCTGTAACGTCGTGTACAGGGTGTTACAGAATATAATGCCGATCCTTAAGGTTCAAATAAAGTTATGTCCTTAACCCCTTAACTTTTAAGCTACAGGCTGTTAAATCTTTAGAAAAAATTGGTAGACCCTGTATGAAATTTTAAAAAATTTATTTAATATTAAAGTACCGCTGGACTTTGAGAATAAGAGTTTTTATAATATTGTAATGGTAACATAATTTAAATTTTTTATAATTTTTTTTACTAATTAATTGACCATGCATAAAAGTGTTTTTTTCGCAAAAATAGCATGTCGGACAAAAAAGTTAAGAAATCAAATTTGCCCTGAAATAATTGGGAATAATAAAAATAGTTTTTATTTTACAGAAAAGCTCTGGTGTGCATAATATAATTTTTTAAATATTAGGTCTTCGTTCCTGTACGGACGCCATTGGTAAAACTCACAAAAAAATATTTTACTTACTATCCTCTATCTTAACATATCTACGAGGTTATTAAAGTTATGATGAAGAAACGATTTTTTTCCTAAAATTCTTAACACCCTGTAGCTCAAAAATTAAGGGGTTTAAGACCTAGCTTTATTTAAATTTTTCTAAATAAAATCTTGATGACAAACACCCTTCAAGATAAGCATCTCATTCTGTAACACCCTGTATATTTTCACTGTAAAATACAACTGTTAATTGCCATGCAGTCAATTTTTTAGAAATTAATATATCCATTACTTTTTAAATAACCATAGCTTATGCTTCATTTTATATATATAATATAGAAAAATATAAATGATGTTCCAGTTAAAATAATAAAGTTGTCCTCTTTCTAAAAATTGACCATTTTGTTTTATTATTAATAATATGTCACCTCCAAATGCTAAAGATATGATAAAAAAAACTTTAAAAATATATAAGGATTTCTGCAAAAACCGCATCTTGATTACTTTATTTGTTCTAAATTTATTCACGATCAAATTGGATCAAAATATATTCTATATCAGGAATCGCGAAACAATGGCAGGGGACACAATGTTTTTTGGCAAGTCACTGATCACAAAATTAATTGTGCACTACAGAAGGAAATTTAAAGTAGGTAATTATTTTTCCAATAATTACAAAGTCAAAATAATTTAATTGCACATTTATGACCTCAACATACATTTCTTTAGAAAAATGGCACGTTAAGGTTTGCTATCCCTGCCCTATATTGTTGTTTCAGATTTTATCACTCTGTACCGAACGGTAAAAATTTTAGGAGAGGGTACGGACCTTAGGTCCGTGTTGTATTTAGGGATAATTCCAAAAATAAAATAAAAATTTAATGACAAAAAATATATTTAACTTAATTAAATGTTGTAAAAAGGTATAAAAAAAATCGTTTAGGTAAAAGTTAAATGTCATATTTACTTTAAAAGAAATATATATATATATATATATATATATATATATATATATATATATATATATATATATATATATATATATATATATATATATATATATCCTAACAAATTTTTAAAAGCTTGTAATCTGGCACAATTTATTATAGTATGATGTGCATTTTATATTTTAATAATTACCCAAAAAGACACTTTCTAATATGACTATAAACTTTTAGCAGGTAAGTAAAAAAACAAGTTAATAGTGCCCATATTTATTTTGTTATAACCATAGCAGGTCCCAAAAAAATAACAAAAACCGTAATATAATTTATTATTAATTTAAAATTATACACACTACGTAATAAAATAACCCAGGGAAAAACTACGGCCAAAACATTTTATTCTTATTGTAAACCTCACCATCTTTTAAATCCCATTCAACAAAAACCAAAACATAAAACCTACCTCTAGGCTCAGACGCAACAAATGGGATCAAAGGATCAAACAAGTAGTTTAACTTAGCCTCGATGCACTAATAAAAACAACGCGACCGTACGTTATATTCACGGAAATTCGCCTTACATCTCTCTAGAGAGACGTCTATAAGCGTTCGACACCGCGACGCTAATAAAAGAGCGACGCGCCATCAGAGTACAGGTGCGTCGATTCGGCGCATCAAACTCTGCTTCTTGCATCGATTGGTGGGACAGGTCCCCTAGGATCACTGAATGTATTTGTTGACACGCACAATCTCTTACTTTTTCGAGAGATGTTTGGATTTCACCTGTTTCGTCGTATTTCAAGCTTTATAATAAAAGCTTCTAAAAATGTAAAATGGCATTTTGGCTAAATTCAATACCGTTTTCCATACTTACATAAAAATGTAAAAGGTTTAGATATTTATTTTCAAAAGTTTTTTTTAGAACGGTTTATAAAAAAATGTATATCACAAAAAAAATCCGTAAAATCACTAAATTTTTTTGTTGATACGGACAATCTCTTACTTTTTCGAAAAATGTTTGGATTCCACCTGTTTTGTCGTATTTTATTAAAAACTTTTAAAAAAGTAAAACTACTTTTTGGCCAATTTAATTGCCGTTTTTTATACTTATGTTAAAAAAAATCTCGTAGAATCACTAAAAGTTTTGTGAAATGTTTGGATTCGACCCGTTTTGTCGGATTTTAGGCTTTATAATAAAAACTTTTATAAAATTTAAAACTACTTTTGGCCAATTTAATTGCCGTTTTTCATACTTATGTTAAAATGTAATATATTTTGATATTTACTTTTAAAGGTTTTTTAGGATGGTCTGTAAAAAATTGTATATTATAAAAAAATCTCCTAGAATCCATTATGTTTTTGTTGATACGCATAATCTCTTACTTTTTCGTCAGATGTTTGAATTTCACCTGTTTCGTCGTATTTCAAGCTTTATAATAAAAGCTTCTAAAAATTTAAAATGGCATTTTGGCCAAATTCATTACCTTTTTCCACACTTATATAAAAATTTAAAGGTTTAGATATTTATTTTCAATAGTTTTTTTTAGAACGGTCTATAAAAAAAAATTGTATATCACAAAAAAAAACGTAGAATCACTAAATTTTTTTGTTGATACGCACAATCTCTTACGTTTTTGTAAAATGTTTGGATTCCACCTGTTTTGTCGTATTTTAAGCTTTATATTAAAAGCTTCTAAAAATTTAAAACTGCTTTTTGGCCAATTTAATGCCGTATTTTATACTTATGTTAAAATTTAATATATTTTAATATTTTTTTTTTGTTTTTTTAGGATGGTCTGTAAAAAATTCTATATCACATAAAAAATCTCGTATAATCACTAAATGTTTTTGTTAATACGCACAATCTCTTACTTTTTCGTAAGATGTTTTGAATCGACCCGTTTTGTCGGATTTTAAGCTTTATAATAAAAGCTTTTAAAAATTAAAAATCCATTTCTTGGCCAATTTATTGGCCGTTTTCATACTTATGTTAATATGTTATATACTTTGATATTTATTTTTAAAAGTTTTTTTAGGATGGTCTGTAAAAAAATTGTATATAACAAAAAAAAATCTGGTAGAATCACTAAATGTTTTTGTTAATACGCACCATAACTTACTTTTTCGTAAGATGTTTGGATTCCACCTGTTTTGTCGTATTTAAGGCTTTATAATAAAAGCTTTTAAAAAATTTAAAACTACTTTTTGGCCAATTTAATAGCCGTTTTTCATACTTATGTTAAAATGTAATATATTTTGATATTTATTTTTGAAGGGTTTTTTAGGATGGTCTGTAAAAATTTGTATATCACAGAAAAAATCTCTTAGAATCAATTATGTTTTTGTTGATACGCATAATCTCTTACTTTTTCGTGAGATGTTTGGATTTCACCTATTTCGTCGTATTTCAAGCTTTATAATAAAAGCTTCTAAAAATTTAAAATGGCATTTTGGCCAAATTTATGACCGTTTTTCATACTAATGTAGAAATGTAAAAGGTTTTGATATTTATTTTTAAAAGGTTTTTAGGATGGTCTCTAAAAAATGGTATATCACAAAGAAGAAATCTTGTAGAATCACTTAATGTTTTTGTTAATACGCACAATCTCTTACTTTTTCGAAAGATGTTTGGATTCTACCTGTTTTGTCGTATTTTAAGCTTTATAATAAAAGCTTTTAAAAATTTAAAACTATTTCTTTGCAAATTTAATTGCCGTTTTTCATATTAATGTTAAAATGTAATATATTTTGATATTTATTTTTAAAAAAATTTTTAGGATGGTGTTTAAAAAATTGTATATAACAAAAAAATCTCGTTGAGTCACTAAATGTTTTAGTAAATACTCTTACTTTTTCGTAAGATGTTTGGATTCCACCTGTTTTGCCGTATTTTAAGCTTTATAATAAAAGCTTCTAAAAAATTTAAAACTACTTTTTGGCCAATTTAATTGTCATTTTTCATACTTATGGTAAAATGTAATATATTTTGATATTTATTTTTAAAGGATTTTTTTAGGATGGTCTGTAAAAATTTGTATATCACAGAAAAAATCTCTTAGAATCAATTATGTGTTTGTTGATACGCATAATCTCTTACTTTTTCGTGAGATGTTTGGATTTCACCTGTTTCGACGTATTTCAAGCTTTATAATAAAAGGTTCTAAAAATTTAAAATGGCATTTTGGCCAAATTTATGACCGTTTTTCATACTTATGTAGAAATGTAAAAGGTTTTGATATTTATTTTTAAAAGTTTTTTAGGATGGTCTCTAAAAATGGTATATCACAAAAAAGAAATCTTGTAGAATCACTAAATGTTTTTGTTAATACGCACAATCTCTTACTTTTTCGTGAGATGTTTGGATTTCACCTGTTTTGTCGTATTTTTAAGCCTTATAATAAAAGTTTTTAAAAATTGTAAACTACTTGTTGGCCAATTTATTTGCTGTTTTTCATACGTATGTTAAAATGTAATATATTTTAAAATTTATTGTTAATTTTTTTTAGGATGGTCTGTAAAAAATTGTATAACCCAAAAAAGCTCGTAGAATACCTAAATGTTTTTGGTAATACGCACAATCTCTTACTTTTTCGTGAGATGTTTGGATTCCACCTGTTTTGTCGTATTTTAAGCTTTATAATAAAAGCTTTAAAAAAATTTTAAACTACTATTTGGCAAATTTAATTGCCGTTTTTATACTTATGTAAAAATGTACCATATTTTAATATTTATTTTTAAAGGTTTTTTTAAGGATGGACTGTAAAAAAATTGTATATTACAAAAAAAATCTCGTAAAATCACTAAATGTTTTTGTTGATACGCATAATCTTTTACTTTTTCGTGAGATGTTTGGATTCCACCTGTTTTGTCGTATTTTAAGCTTTATAATAAAAGCTTTAAAAAAAATTAAAACTACTATTTGGCAAATTTAATTGCCGTTTTTTATACTTATGTAAAAATGTACCATATTTTAATATTTATTTTTAAAGGTTTTTTAAGGATGGACTGTAAAAAAATTGTATATTACAAAAAAATCTCGTAAAATCACTAAATGTTTTTGTTGATACACATAATCTTTTACTTTTTCGTGATATATTTGGATTCCACCTTTTTGTCGTATTTCAAGCTTTATAATGAGAGCTTCTAACCAATTTAAAATGATTTTATGGCCAATTTAATTACCGTTTTTATACGTATAAAAGTTATAAAATTGGATCAGTGCCGAAGCTTTTAAAATAGGTAAAAAGTAAAAAAATTAGTTGAATAAAACCCATTAAAAAAGTTAGAGAATATAACAAAAACTAAAAGAAAAAAAAATTTCGGGCGATTTAAAGTCAAGAAGGGGGAGAGGGGGTGTAAAGTGTAAGATACGGTTTTTCTAGATTTTCGGCCACACTACAATTCCTATAAAAAAGATGTAATAGCAAAGTTGTAGGCAATGTAAAGATCTACAACTTTTAAACTATTATGTGAAAAAATTAAATAACCAGGTTTTGGGTTTTTCATTTTTATTTTTAACAAAATTTGGTAAAAACGTAAAATTTTTTGGTTAAAAATGTTTGTTTTACATGATTTTAACTTAAAATAAAAAAGTGCCCTTATTTTTAATCAAAAATTCACTTGTCAAAATATCGGCCTTTTCCAAAAATTCGGTGGTCAAATTGTTCGTTAAAATATCTTTTTTCTTATATACATTATATTGGCAAATGTTTTCAAAAATTGCAGAAAAACTCGGATCAGTTCTTTTTTTTAATCATTATTAAACTAGGGTCGATAATTTTTGAAATAAAAACATATATACAAGGATAAGTTACATTGAACAATGTAGGAAAAAAATAGGCGATCTACGGTCGGAAAGTGAAAGGGGGTGAGCTTTTAAGGGTAAAAACGGTTTTTGTCGATTTCCGGCAAAATAACTAGTCCTATTGTAATTTGTTTTCCGAGAAAATTTACCGTGGTAATGTGTATTTTTACACCTTGAGAAAGTAGAGATTTCAGCGAACAAAATGCTCAACGACTTTTTAAAACTGCCGATATTTTAATACGTAAATTTTCGATTGAAAATATGGGTTCTTTTTAATATTAAGTCAAAATAATGTGTAAAAATAAATATTTTTAAATCCAAAAAATAACAGAATATTTGGGATTAATAAAGGTAACTTTTTACCAAATTTCGTTAAAAATATATTTTTTTGTAAAAGATAAAAATAAAAACCCACAACTTGGTAATTTATATCACACAAAAAAAATCTCGTAGAATCACTAGATATTTTTGTTGATAAGCACAATCTTTTACTTTTTCAAGAAATGTTTGAATTTTACCTGTTTTATCGTATTTCAAGCTTAAAAAAACTTCTAAACAATGTGAATTTACATTTTGGCCAACTTAATTACGGGTGTACATACTTATGTAAAAATGTTAAAGGTTTTGATACTTATTTTAAAAATTTTTTATTAGGAAGGTCTTTATAAAAAAAATATATATACATCACAAAGACAAGAGGAATCTCTTTGAACTGTCTAAATGCCTTTCTTGATACGCACTTATTCAAGAAATGTTTGGATTCTACCTGCTTCTTAACAATATAGTGATTTACAGTGTTTTTTGCTTTAAGGCCGTGTATCAAGAAAATCAAAATAATTCACAGGTGAGCACCATATGTCAAATCGATGATAAAGTTTATTTATTTAAGGCTATGAATTTGTTGTCGAATTAGCTACTTATTATCCTTTTAACTTATGCAAAAATGTATAAAGTTTTGATATTTATTTTTAAAGGTTTTTTAGGACGGTCTGTAAAAAGAGTTGTATATATCACAAAAAAAATCTCGTAGGTTCGATCACTAAATGTTTTTGTTGATACGCACAATCTCTTACTTTTTCGAGAGATATTATATTTTAATTTGTATAACATTTATTTACAGTGTGGGCCAAATTAAACTTGCACACTTTTTAACTAATAATAACTTTTTATCTGTTGCGACCATCTTTTTTATTTTTGGGGGTTTAATACTCATATATATTTTCTCCAGGTTTGCCAATTTTGGTTAAATAGATATAAACAGGACTGACTAACAAGACTTTTTCCAAAATAATGCATTAAACTTTGTTTACGATTAAACACTAATTAAAATAATACTTGCTTTTTTAAACTTGAATTCTAACGTTTTTATTTGCGATCAATTTACATCGATGTTTCGATTTTGTTCACCACCGATAGAGATAGAGTTCTGTCTCTTTTTATGCTAACGTGGCGCGTCACAGTTACTCGGAAACTTCCGAACTATGCCGACAGCTGGAAGTCTTACGAGGGAGACACAGAAAATATATATAGGTCCGTCTTACGAGGGCCATCCGGAAAGTATATATGTCCGAACATACCGGCGGCCTTTGAAAGCATAGCTTTCAAACACAAATTATTGTTTGTTTGGATTTTCTACTGGTAGAAGGCACAATTTTTGCACACCACGCTTATATACACCAGTTGCAGTTTTTACGGTCACTACGCGTGTGATATTGTCTTCTCCAGGATATAACCTAAGAACTCGTCCAATACGCCAATACATGGGAGGAAGGTTTTCATCCATCACCAGAACCATGGATCCAACACTTAAGGTATTTGTTGTGGTTGATTGCCATTTGGAACGCTGCTGAAGGTTTAAAAGGTAGTCATGTGACCATCTTTTCCAAAAGATTTGGAACATCTGCTGCAACGCTTCAAACTGGCTTAGGCGATTTTGTGGTAATTCTGTTAAGTCATGCTGAGGAATGGATAAAAGAGGTTCACCGATCAAGAAATGACCAGGAGTAAGACAGGAATAATCAGATGGGTCATTCGAGAAAGGAGTAATAGGAGAGGAGTTAATTGCAGCCTCAACTTGAGCAAAAAACGTAGATAGTTCTTCAAAAGTAACATGATTTTTGCCGATAACTCTGTTAATATGATATTTTGCCCGTTTCACCGAGGCTTCCCATAAACCACCATGATGGGGGCAACGAGGAGGAATAAAATTCCAAGTAATGGAATGTTTTAATAAATAGTTCAATAGTTCGGGTTCCTTAACAAAGTTAGGGATATTATTGCAAATTTCTTTAAGTTCGTTATTGGCACCTATAAAATTTGTACCGTTATCACTGAAAATAGTTTTGCATAGACCACGACGTGATACAAACTGTTTCAAGGCATTAAGAAAGGCATTCTTTCCAAGATCACCAACTGCTTCCAAATGTACAGCTTTTGTAGTAAAGCATATAAATATGCAAAGGTATGCCTTGATGATAGCACGGTTACGCAGTTTGCCATCTTTAATGTTAAATGGTCCTGCAAAGTCAACTCCGGTTATGTAAAATGGACGATGTTGAGTAACACGATCAATAGGTAGATTGCCCATTTTACGAATCATTAACTTTGGATTTACTTTAAAACATGTTAGGCAATTATTAAGAACGTTTTTTATTGCCCGGCGGCCGTGAATTATCCAGTATTTTTCACGTAAGGAGGATAATATGGACAAGATTCCAGCATGCAATTGTTTATGGTGCTCGTGTAAAATGATAAGTCGAGTAAAAGGATGTTTAGGTGATAAAATAATTTGATGCTTGTTGTCATAAGACAAATTCGAATTATGCAGCCGCCCCCTACTCGTAATAAACCATCAGGTCCGATAATAGGATTTAATGATGTTAAATTTGACTTTCTCGGTATGTGATTTAAATTTTTAATAAACGGAAACATTTCTGTTTGTGCTATTTTTAATAGAATAGTCATGGCCTTATCGATTTCGCCAACGGTTAAGTTTCCATATATCTGATTATTTTTAAATTTACAATTTTGATAAAATCGTAAGCAATATGCCACTACTTGCAGTAAGCGAAATAGAGTGGAATATTTCTGAAAGATATCTAATTTGTTTTCGAATACAGTAGTTAAAGAAATTTTAGTTGTCTTAATTTCAGGGACTTCGTCAGTCATATCTTTAATATTATGCTGATAAGTATCAGCGTTTACAAGCCAATGTGGTCCAGACCACCAAATTGTAGACTTTTTTAGATCTGAGACCTTAACACAGCGCGAAACCAAATCAGCGGGGTTTTCGTTAGTAGCTACATGCCCCCACTGCGATAAATAGGTACGACTTTGTATATCTGCCACTCGGTTAGCAACAAATATTTTTAATTTGCTTGGTGATAATGCAAGCCAACTTAAAACGATTGTGCTGTCCGTCCAATAATATACTTTATCTATTTTTACACTTAGAGATTGCCTTACTTTCTCACTTACGTTTACGGCTAAAACAGCGCTGCAAAGTTCAAGCCTAGGTATAGATAGGGTTTTTAGAGGAGCTACACGAGACTTAGCACATAATAAATAAGTTTCACATTTATTGTTGCTATCTATTGATCTGACAAAAATGCATGTTCCGAAAGCCACCTGTGAAGCATCACAGAAGCAATGAAGTTCTACGGATTGTGCGTTTTTAATTAATGCATGACGATTTATTTGAATGTTACCAAGATATGGTAATTCTTTTAACAACGTTAACCACTCCCTAACTATATCTGCCGGAAGGGGGTCATCCCAACCTTGTTTTAACTGCCATAAACTTTGAATAAGTAGTTTAGCTCGTATTATTATAGGAGATACTAGTCCCAACGGATCAAAAATGCTCGAAATATATGACAGTATGCTACGCTTTGTTATGTTTGTTTTACAGTTACCGATATTTTTTACTGTGTAAGTTAACATATCCATCTTAGCATGCCATACCAGTCCTAACGTTTTCTTTATGTCATTTTCATATACATAATATTTATCATTATTTTCAAAATTTGATTGACCTATGACTTCAGTCCGATTTGAAACCCATTTTCTAAGATTAAATCCATATGATCCTAAAATTTCAGTAATTTCCGTTTTTAAATTAACTGCCTCTTTTACAGAGTTTGCTCCCGTTATTAGATCATCGACGTAAAAATCATGAAGGATGACTTCGCTAGATTTTGAATATTTATCGCGATTTTCAACAGCAGCTTGCTGAAGAGCCCTGGTAGCTAGAAATGAAGCAGATGCTGTACCATACGTAACCGTTAATAACTGATAATGTGATATCTCATCAGTAGAATCTTGACGCCATACTATTCGCTGTAAATCTCTCTGTTTTTCTGAGATCTTTACTTGGCGATACATTTTTGCTACGTCTGCCGTTATTACGATGTCATGCTGACGAAATCTTACTAATATTGAAAATAAGTCCTCTTGAATCGTGGGACCTGTCAAAAGCGCGTTATTTAACGATACACCAGAGCTTGAAGGACAAGATCCATCAAATACAACCCTTAATGCGGTAGTATTGCTGGCCTCATTTACTACCCCATGATGTGGAAGATAAAATAAGTTTTTTCCATTGTTTTCAATGTTAATATTTTCCTTCTCAATTCTTTTCATATGACCTAAGTTCTCGTACTCTTTCATAAAATCTTTATACTGCTTTTCAAAGTCTGGATTTTTTCTAAATTTTCGTTCCATGGATTTTAATCTTTTTACAGCTGAGTCTACCGAATCACCGATTGGTTCTGCATTTTCTCGTAGAGGTAATTTTACTATAAAGCGTCCGGTCGTATCACGCGTTACTGTTTCAGTGAAAATCTTTTCACATTCCGTTTCTTCCGGTGTATAAATTTTTTAGTAGGATATTCCTCGATGTTCCAGAACCTTTCTAACTTTTGTTCGATATCATTATTTAACGATAAGTTACAAGTTATACTATTATTGCCTAGATAAATAGGTAAGGGACCCGATATTACCCACCCAAAATCAGTATTTTGTACTATAGGTAACGTTTCACCTAAACGTTTTTGTTCTGTTTTTAAAACATCATAAAAAATACCTACTCCTAACAGAATATCTATTGATTTTGATGTGTTAAAATTTTGATCTGCCAATACAATGTCACTAGGTAAATCTATAGCCGACTTTTTAAATGAATGCGAAGGTAAATTGTCGGTAATTTTATTAATTACTAAAAAACTTGCATCTTTGGTGTAATTACTATTACATGATTTTATAGTCGTGTTTATTTTTTGGGAAATTTTTGAGGTTGCGTTACCAATACCTAAAACTGGTAAATTAATTTTTAACATTTCAAGGTTAAGATTTTCCGCTAAAGTTTTCGTGACAAAGTTGGACTGAGATCCACTGTCTAATAGTGCCCTACACGAATGCCAATTTTCATCCCTATCTTTTATCAAAACCGTTGCAGTCGAGAGTAACATTTCGGTTTTATCGTTAAGGCTATGATTCACTACTAAGCCTGCTTTCTGACGACCATTTTGAACGTCCCCGGTAAGTGCTGTGTCTTCAGCGATATTTACGTTTGGCTTTGAATCGATATGAAATAAAGTATTATGTTTCTCGGAACATACCTTACATCCTTGTGCGGTACACTCCTCAAGAGAATGATTCACACGCAAGCAATTTAAGCAGAGTTTTAATTTTTTAACTGATTCAATTCTTTCTGGGACCGATAAATTTATTAATTTTTTGCAACGATAAATAAAATGTTTTTCTTTACAGAATAAACATTCTAAGTTGAAACCATTTTTCATCTGCACCGAAAAAGATTGATATTTTGGCTTGTCGTTTTTAATATTTTGATTTTTTAATTTATTAAAACTACTTGGTATGGTGTTACTTTTGCTTTCGTGTTTAATTTGCAGATTAGAAGTTTCTAAAAATTTACAGCGATCACTTAAAAAGTTAATTAAATTATTTATGTCAGGCTTTGTAATTTTTTGATTTATAATAAACTCTTCCCACTGCGTTGCTGTTTTAAAATCTAGTTTTGTTGTTATAAGATGAATTAACATTGTTGACCATGAGTCTACCGGTTCATCAAGTAATTTAAGAGCTCGATAATGTTTTAAAAATTCGTCTACTAAGTTCCTTAAGGTGCACTTTTCTTTGGAAACAATTGGTAGATCAAATAATGCTTTGACATGATTTTTTATGGTAAATGTTTTATTTTCATACCTTTCATTTAGCATGCCCCAAGCGATATCATAATTATCTTCCGTTACTTGAATTGACTCCAAAACCTTAGCCGCTTCCCCCTTCACCGAACCTAATAGGTAATAAAATTTGCGAACTTTGTCTATGGACTGATCTTTATTTACCAAAGTGTTAAAAAGATCCCGGAACTGAGCCCATTTATCATATTCCCCATAGAATTTTATTAGTTCGATAGGTGGAAAATTTGTTTTTGTATTTGATATTTGAGGAAGAGCAGGATTAACATTTTGAAACTGACCTTGTTTTACTGATTTATTATCATAATATTCTCTGATTTTACCCACTGCTGCACTTGTCAATTCAAAATACCGATCCTCAAAATAACCTCGCTCATCTAAGGCTAATTCGTTTTTATCAAGAAGTTCTAACTCTGACTGTACCTCGTTAAAGTCTTTTAATAAGCTATTTTCGATATTTCTTAACCTTAACTCTAAATTTGCAATCCTATCTTCGCTAACACTGCTAAGAAACGTTTCAAATCTTGAGAGTTTAGCCTTTATTTGCTCCCTCTCAAACCGATATTGTTTAATTTTGAGGTTTTTCTCCTCCTTACCCTGGTTGAATTCAGGATGTTCCTCTGTTGACATTTTTCGTTTTAACAAATTTATTTTGATAAAAATGCTGTTAAAAAATGATTTTGTTTTTCGATATACACGATAGTAAGTACCACGATACGATATGAATAAGATGCGCTACAAGTTAAAACATAAATTAACAAAACAGAATAAGGAAAAGGTAAATGGAACAGACTTACAATTTTCGTTTATTTGCTTCGATAGCGCCCAATTCCACACAACAGCCACTAGCAATGGCGGCTTCAGTTGCTTGCCCTTTGTTCGATAATCTTGACTCCGTTTTTCGCTCGATTTATGCGTTTCCACAGGTGTTTTTAACCATGCGGCCGAAGGACCAAATTATGTTTACGATTAAACACTAATTAAAATAATACTTGCTTTTTTAAACTTGAATTCTAACGTTTTTATTTGCGATAAATTTACATCGATGTTTCGATTTTGTTCACCACCGATAGAGATAGAGTTCTGTCTCTTTTTATGCTAACGTGGCGCGTCACAGTTACTCGGAAACTTCCGAACTATGCCGACAGCTGGAAGTCTTACGAGGGAGACACAGAAAATATATATAGGTCCGTCTTACGAGGGCCATCCGGAAAGTATATATGTCCGAACAAACTTTGTTGCAAAAAAAATTTAATATTATCTGCAGTAAGGCTAATACGTTATTTTTTTATTTAATGTACTATTAAGTTTGGCCAGCATCCAACTTAGTAACCATGGTAACCTCACATTTTTGATTTTCAAAGGCCTTTTTAAAATCCAGAGAAATGCATGCTTTATGGGGAGCAATATTTATTAAAAATATCTATAATCACTAAATTCAATCATTTCCAATAGTTTGACTACAAGAAACCCGTATTAGCTTAATTGTAGCTAAATTAGACTTCTTTTGCAATGAGTTTAAATACGTTCAGTCCTGTATAAATCTATTTGACCAAAATTGGCGAACCTAGAGAAAACATATCTTCCTATTAGCCCCTCAAAAATTAAAAAGATAAGTGCAACAGATAAAAAGTTATTATTAGTTAAAAAGTGTGCAAGTTTAATTTGGCCCACACTGTACATCATGTAAAATATTACTTAAAAGGTTCTGCCTATATTAAGATAATCTTGATTTCTGAGCTTACGGCGCCAAAATCGTAGCCGCCTCAGGCGGCACTTTTCTCGGGCCGGTCCTGATGTTTAAAGATAAGCAGGGTACGCCAAAATTTTATCTCTAAAAAACACACTTTTTGTCGTACCGTGCATATCTTAAAAGACAATATAATTTTTAATGACAAATATGGATTTTAATTAATCAATTTAAAATTTTTTTTTGTTTAACACTATGCCATTTCTTTAAAAAAATATTTTTTTTGTTACATACCTATTTACAGCTTCCATAAAATTTTCGTAGGTGTCAAAAGTATCTTCCAGTTTCATTATTGTAAATTAATCAATACAAAATATACTAATTACCAAGAAAACCACAAGTGCTGACGGCACAGCAAAATGAATTATTACACCGGCACACACAAAAAAATGTTTTGATGTGCACTCAGACGCGACCTATCTACGGGTATGCTTTTCGACCCTCTGAATCCGAATTTCAAGTCAGTTTGGGTCGTACGGGTCCCAATTTCAGGTAAATTGCAAAAAACGTAAAAAATGGTGCAAATTTTCTTTATTTCTTACCGGTTTTTGCAATGTGTATTCCAAATTGGAGGGTGTACGGCCTAAACTAATTTCGGATTCAGCGGCTGAAAAACATGCCTGTAGATAGGTCGTATGTACATACAAATAACTTTTTTTTTGCACAGGTTCACCGGCCCATATATATAAAAAAGAATTTGCAAGAAATAGCGAAAATTTTTACCAAATTTTTTACGGTTTTTTGCAATTTACTTGAATTGGGACCCGTGCGGCCTAAACTGATTTGAAATTTGGATTCAAAAAGTCAAAAGACATACCCGTAGATAGGTCGCACGGTGCACATTAATGCCGATGTTATTAAGGTTAGGTTAACTATTATTCTGCAGTTTTTATTGGTTTTTATAAGTACAGCCTTCGAACTGCGGTATATGACAATAAAATACGAAAAGCAGCCGGAAATAACAACTTAATTTAAATTTTCAGCTGTTTTTTTTCATAATTGGAGCAATGCCGCCGACGCGACGCCGACGGTCGTTTAGCCAGTGCCACTTTTATAAGATAGTTTAATTTCCACCCTTTCGTCGCTTTTCAAGCTTCAAAATAAATGCTTTTAAACAATTTAAAAATACTTTTCGGTCAATTTAATTACCGTTTTTCATATCGATGTAAAATTTTACATCTTCTAGGGTTTATTTTTAAAGCTTTTTATATTTTAAGACCGTTTATAAAAGAAGACAAAAACATTGTTTATATCACACAAATATATCACCCAAAGGACCACTGAATGTTTTTGTTGATACGCACAATCTCTTACTTTTTCGAGAGATGTTTGGATTCCACCTGTTTTGTCGCATTTCAAGCTTTTAAATAAAAGCTTCTAAAAAATTTAAAAACGCTTTTCGGTCAATTTAATTACAGTGTTGTTTTATATGGATGTGAATCTTCAGACCTTTTAGTATTTATTTTTAAAGCTTTTTCCCTTTAAGAAGCGCTTATAATGAAACAGCATTGTTTATATTACAAAAACAAATATCTCGTCGAATGACTGAATGGTTTTGTTAACACGCACAATCTTTTACTCAAAAGATGTTTGGGCTTCTTCTGTTTCGTCCTTCTTAAAGCTTCTAAAAAATTAAAAATACATTTTGGCCAATTTATTTACCGGTTTTCATTAATATATCCGTGGTTCACTTTAGACCCAACGTTTATAATATTACACTGAAAAAATATCTTAGAAAAAAGCCTTAGTTTAAATTTGAGAAAATTGTGACTTTCATAAGTGTAAAAAAAGGGCTTTTGTAATAAAAATAACCCTATTTCATTTAGTGATCTAAATGGGTCTACATTATAGAAATATGTATTCAGTTTAAAACTAAATTTTCCCAAATCAAGGCATTTATAGACAGAGCCGGATTAAAGGGGGGCAAGCGAAGCAACTGCCCCTGGACCCACACAACGAGGGTCTCCACCTGAAGAGAAGTTAAATATTAATTGATAGGTATAATTTGTTTTGCTCTCCAATTTTTGTGGAAACAAATTTGCATTACCTACTTATTTATTGATGAGGACCGTTTTTTTGCTTTGTAATTTTTTTTTTTTTAGTACAAAATTTCATTCACTTTAACTTTAAAGGGGAACTGCCCAGGGCCCCCACAGCGAGTGTCTCCACTTTATAAGAAGTGAAAAAATGTTAAATATTAATTGACGAGTTTTTGTATTACTTATTTATTCATGATGATTTTTTATCGTCAATTTTTTTGTACAGAATTCTATTTACTTTAATTTACAGGGGGCTATAAGTATTTGCACCCGTATATTAAATATTGAGATTCACAATAAAAATTACTTGCTCTCTAGCAGCTGCATAGTAGTTTTGTAGTTTTAAAGCGGCTAATTAAGTCAGTATTTAAGAAAAAAAACTCTTGTTTGCATATCTTTGAACCAGCCAATAAACATAGAACAAATTTTAGATTAGAAACACCCACAGTTTTCTACCTTGTATATTGGAAACAATGCATTACCGCCATTAGGAAACTCCCTGTATAATACATATACAGTGTGTATACGAATGGACTAAACTAACGGTTTGTGATCACTA
This sequence comes from Listronotus bonariensis, assembly GCA_014170235.1. Taxonomy (NCBI): domain Eukaryota; kingdom Metazoa; phylum Arthropoda; class Insecta; order Coleoptera; family Curculionidae; genus Listronotus; species Listronotus bonariensis. The sequence continues at coordinate 32,924 of JACEGR010005532.1, forward strand.
AATAATATAAGGTTATTTTTATTACAAATTACATGACTTTGGGTTCACCTTTATCCCCATTACTAAGTAATATTTTTATGAAATATTTTGAATCAAATTTGGTAGAAAATTATCATTATAAACCTTTAGTTTGCTGGATATATATAGATGACATTTTTGTTATTGATCAACATAATTAACACTGTTTAAATATTTTTTTATACACCAGAACCAACTGTAAATCAATTTAGATAAAGAAAACAACTTACAACTACCTTTTCTTGACATTCTAATAAAAAAACTTAAACAATTTTGAAACAAAAATTTACAGAAAACATACACATACAAACAGATACCTAAATATTAACTCTAATTACCCAAAAAGGTTAAAAGGGAGTTGTAAAAAGTCTATTTGATAGAATTAAAATAATTTGTTTTAATCAAAATATAAACACTGATGAGAAATATTTTTTAAAGATATTTTAGTTTAGTTTAAAATAATTATACTTTTGATTTTATAAACAACTGTTTCCTTGAATTTGAAAATCCAAACCTAAGACAGAACCAAAATTTTTTAATTTATTTTTACCATATTTTCAAGGTCTATTAAATAAAATTCAACAGGAAATAAATTTAATATTCGCACAATCTTTAAAACACAAAACACTCTAAAATCTCAATTAACAAAACAAATACCTAGTGAGTGTGATAAATTTTACAATATAGGTAAAACTTGTAGACCATTAGCTAAACGCATAAAAGAACACAGAACATACATAAAAAAACACAGAATTTCAAAAAATCTAAAATTTGTCAACACGCATTTGAAAACAATCACAAAATAAACTGGAATGCTTTAAGTGTTTTAGCAAAGGAAACTTGTTTTTACAAACGCAAAATTAAAAAAGTGCGTACATATTATTAAATAAAGATAATATTTCTTTTTATTTAATTTTATCTTGACAACGGTGGCAGACTTGCCACCAAAACGTCGTGTTTTTTAGTTTTTTCCAGTTACCTGTTGTTTTTTTTTGTTTTTTTTTATTATGTTTTAGGAAAAACGATAATATTTTGCGTGTACCCAAAGAAATAACATAAATTAATTTAAATTGAGCTTGTATTTTTAAATTACCAACGTGTTTTTGGGTCACGTTATCCAAAATCGTGACAAACAGAAATTGCTTGAAAATCTGCCGACAGCCATGCAGACAGATAACGTGAAACCCTTATGTAAATCAGAAAAGCTTTGTGATGAGAGCAAGGTTAACATTTGTATTCGTTTTAATTTTCGACACAATTCAGTCTAGTAACTCACCAACATTGCGTGCAAAAATCAAATTTAGAATTGAAAATTAAGCATAACTTGTAAGCTTTTATTTACTTTACATAATTATTGCGGATTTTATAACTAATAACTTTCCTTAATATAAATATACAGGGTAGCCTCCGAGATATCAGAGAAACTCTGGATATGAATTTTATGACTAATTTTAAGCAAAAATTAATCAATTAATTTTTTTCGAATTCCTAACGGTTTTTTAATTATTTGGGTTTGAAGTTGCCAATTCTAGAGTAATGAAATAACATTGTTGAGACTAGTTTGCATATGGGTAATTTAATAATTGGCACCTTAAGTTGTACTAATAATTATTTGTTCGTAAATTGTCATTATTGGCAGCTGTTGATTATTTAATTTTTTTCGCATAACTTGTGTTAAAATCATGAAATGAAATACAGGCATGATTTTTCACAAATTATGCGTAAAAATTAAATAACCAAAAGCTGTCAAAACAATCACTATTACAAATCAAGATGCTAATAATTAAATTTTCCCGCGATCACTAATGAAAATGACATAAAACGCACTCCTTGATCCTTTAGAAAACGAATAATATCACACGCGTGTTGAAATCTACTTTTCAACACTAGCGTTAAAAAGTACATGACAGTGACAGATGCATAAATTCCGTTAAAAAGATATTTACAGTATATTTTTAACAAACTGAAGGTTTGGACTTACCAGTGCTAACAAACATTATCTTTTTTAAAATTATGTAAATTTTAGTTTTATGTTTTATTAGTTTATACACTTAAATATTTTATAGCAAATGCCTCTAATAATAATAGGTAACCCATTAAACACATGTAAGTGTGGAAGTGTCTGAAGTTTTGCGGGACCCTGATTTGTAAAATTATAACATTATAACCTAATCACAAAGTTTGCACAAAATTCCAAGCGGTTTTTTTTCTTTCCTAAATAATACATCCCTTGTTAGAAAAAAGGCTAGGATAAGATAAAAATAGAATTGCCATTAAACCAGATTTGACATTTAATTTAATTTATTCGTGACAATAGGCTACACTTATTATTATTCAAAGATTATTTAGTGTTTTGTTTAGTAAATGAGGTTTTTCAGGTAATTTGAAAACCTAATTAAAGAAATACCAGTAAAATAACACTTTTGCAAGGTAACTAAAATTTAATTTTAAAAATACATGCTTTTACATACAATTAGGTAAAAGGAATTTCTTTATTTGGATTTTATGGCAACATCGATTTACGTCTATTTTTTTGTTAGTTTATCTTGTCTGTGTTGACATTAATGATTTTAAAAAAACTAACTTAGAATTTTAGTTTATAAATATTTTTTGGTCGTAGGAAAATATTGTACAGGGTATTGATTAGATTTTGACCACCCCTGTAACTTTTTATTTTTTAAGCTACGGACCTGATTTTTTTACCAACTTATAGGAAATGAAACGTATTTTTTAGAAAAACAAGAAAATATTATACAGAGTGTTACAAAAAATTTGGACAAATCAATGTTACTTTTTTTTAATGGAACACCCTATATATTTGTAGAAAGTTAAAGAGCCCTTAGAAAGACCCTTTCAAAAATATATAACATGATGTATTTATCTTTCATAGTTTTCAAGCTATCAGAGTATGAAATATTAAATATTAATATTCACTTAGATTTAAAATAGAAGGTTTTTTAAAATTATTTTTCAACACTCTATAGTCTAACAAATAATAGACTAAATCTTAACTAAGTCGGGAGTTAACCATCAATACGTAAGTGGAATAATTCGTCTTACCTACTTTTAGTTGGCGCTGGAAACAAAAATATGTTACAAGACGTCAACTTCCATATTATTTTATTTAATTAGTGACAGTTTATTAAAATGCCTTTCACAGTAGAAGAAAAACGGGATATTTACGAAATATTTATAAAAACTAATTACAATAAACGTCAAGCGCAGTTACAATATGCTAGGCGATATGGAGAAGAAAGGATTATTTCTAGTTTGAATACTTATCGTAATGTTTTTAAACAAGTAACGGAAACACTATCATTTAAGAGAAAGAAACTAACAATAATTGGAGATAAAAACTACTATGATGACGAATATTGTGCTACATGTTCAGGGTAAGTTGTTTTGGGTTTCTTTTTTCTTTATTCAAAACTCTTGATTTTTAGAAAATACGTGCACTTTCATATCCAAGGCTGCACTAGAACTAGGAAAAACTTATTATAAAATACAGAATACATTAGCCAAATATTTGCTGCTGCCAAATTTTATCCCTACAAAATTTTACCAGTCCAGTATTTAACAGTTGAACATAAAAGAAACCGATTAGATTTTGCTCGGAATATGATGAATCTTTTAGAACAAAATGGTCTTTTATTTAACAAAATTGTTTGGACTGACGAAAAGTTTTCAATGGTTTTAAAATTTAATAGACGGAATAGTCATGTTTGGGCTTAAGAAAACCCCTGTGCTATTAGTCAAGTTAAACGTTCTGGTCGTTCATCCGTAAATGTGTGGTGTGGAATTTAAAATAACAGGGTAATAGGAACCATATTCTTTAATGGTTCTTTAAATGGAGACCGATACTTCGATTTAGTCCAAGTGTGAAATATATCACTTTCGACACTTGTTATGCAATATACTATACCTATGCAACAATGTGATTTCATTACTCTTCGCAATTTTAAACCCAGGTAATTCAAGAACCGTTCGGAAAAAGGGAATAGAATTATTTCAGCTTAAAATTGGTCATAGAATTCATATCCGAAGTTTTCTCGGATACCTCGGCGGCCACCCCCTACAGGGTGTTCGAAAAATAGAGATATTATAATGGGTGATTCCTTAGTAAATGATATAAAAAAGTTTTTATAAATATGGGTCTGAAACTGCACAGTTTTCAAAATACAGGGTGATAAATTTAAAAAAAAAATATAACATTTTTAGGGAAGTGTTTTAGTGCACTATCCATTTCTGTACACCTTCTCATTTTTTTTAATTTATCACTTTGTATTTTAAAAACTGTGCATTTCCAGACCCATGGTTATAAAAACGTTTTCTCATAATTTTTAAAAAGGAAACGCCCAATATAATATCTCCGTCTATTTTTCGAACATCCTGTACTATACAACGATTTTACCAATAGTTTTTCTTAAATATGTTTTAATTGGCTTATTAGAAAATAACGAAATTTAGTGTGTGAGCTTATCTTATCAACGTCTTTAAAATAGTCTAATACAATTTTGTTGTAAAATCAATAGGAAAGCCAATATTTAAAGGTATTAAATTGTAAATAGGTATTTCTATGGCCAGTCTGTCGATGCATCACCCGGTATAGGCACAATATCTAGACATTTTTATCCTGGAAATAAGGCAAATTTCATAATTAGATATTTACAATCGTATTTTTGGTTAGACAACGGTTTTCTCTTAAAATGTGATTTTCTTTTATGCCGCAATGGAAATACAAACAAAATGATAGAATAGGACACGCTACAGGCGTATTTCTGGCAAACATATCAAGAAAGCAATCCCCTCTGTATTCAGAAAACATTTTCAGGCATTTTCAATTTTATTGCAGCATATTGACGAAAAATAATCTTTCCCGTTTTCCCCCTACATCTCTTCTCGGTAGGAATGTAGCAAGTGCATGCACAAACACATGGAGAATATTTTTTTCTGTGCAAATACAGGGTGTTCCGTAAATAATAGATTGAGCCAAAATAATGTTAGTACAATAGAATCCGGTTATAACAAAGGCCAAGGGACCATTGATATTACGTCGTACTAACCAAAATTTATTCTTCACAAAAAGATCATTTTGTTTTGGATAAATCACATTGATTTCTCGGAAAGTACGCTTTGGAAAATTTTGAAAATTTGGTAACATGATAAAGTCAGTGGGGGTCATACAACTAAAATATTTTGACAGCTCTACCTCTTCCGGTTATACCGGAAGTAAATGTCAACTTCCTTATTTTGGAATGGAACACCCTATATATATCATTAATTTTTTAGATATTGTGTAAAATTCTAAACATAATTTATAAATATTGTTCCATTCCTAAGTCCAACCGTTTTTCACATATTTTAAATTTTATGTCAAAAATGACGTTTGCAAGCCATAATCATCACTTTAAAGCTTTTATTATGAGTTGGGGTTGGGATTCTTGTAAAGAATGGACTTCCTTAGTGGACTGTATCGATATTTTCAAAATAAATACAAAGTGGTCGTTAAAGTTTAAAACGACAAAAACCTTAAAAGTCAATTTTTTTAAATAGAAAATTTTATCTTTTATTACCTTATCCTATTAAGCATTAAAAATAATGGTAAGTTTGAATAAGGATGCCTATTGGAAAAATTTATAGTTTTCGAAATATTAACGATTAAATATTTATTTATTCTAACAATGTAAGTAACATTGTTAGAATAGCTAAATATTAAATTCTTAATATTTCAAAAAGTTCAAATCTTTGGAATAGACATCCTTATAAAACGTATCCTTATTTTTAATGCTTTATAGAATAAGGTAAAAACAGATAGAAGTATCCATTAAAAAAATTGACTTTTAAGGTTTTTGTCGTAATAATTTTTACGGTTATTTTTGACCACTCTGTATTTATTAATTACGAAAATATCAATACAGTCTGCTAAAAGTAGTTTTTTTTCTCTACGAGAAACTTAACTCCAGCTCATCTTAAAGGCTTTTGTGTAGAAAAAATTGATGTTATATAATGGCTTGCAAAAGTCATATTTGACATAAAATTTAAAATAAGGTTATACGGTCCAACTGGACAGGCCCCGAAATTCCCACTTTGTTCGTTCTTTTATCCCTAGAGTTTCGGGAGTGTGGAACCTGCTGCCCGCGGAGGTCTTTCCTTTTTCTCCCAAATCCTTAAGTATTTAAGTCCCGTGTCAACAAACTCCCTCTTACCTCGCTTAAGACGCCCACGGTACGTTAGTATTTAGGCTTTTAGCCTTCGTGGTTTGTCCAAAGATTTAAAAAATAGTGAATTATTTAAAATTAAAATGCACAAACACTTCTAGCCCTTATACAGATTTTAAAGCTTTAGATACGTTCGGAGTAATACAATTTCTTTACCATCTCATCGTCATTATTATTGTCGCTTTCTTGACTATTGACGATAACATTTTGTAGAAAATTGTCTTTAGTCGATTCCTCACACTTTGCAAGATCTTTATCAATAGCAGAATATTGCATGTATGCATTTTTGACACTGGTGACAAATTTTATGCATGTAGAGAAGCTGAAGTCGACCTTCCCGAAAATTGGACCTGTACGATGTTGTCCATTTTGATTTTTTTTATTTATATGAAAAATAAATACCAAAAACAAATATGAATCAGTAGGACTGTAGCTATGTCCCTTAGAAGAAACATATTTGTATTGTCATTAAGTTGTATTTTTTAAATTAAAAAACTAAAAAAAACGATTTTTAGAATTTTGAAGTCGAAACCGCGCCATTATGTCAATTTTTATTTATTTTTTATTTTTCCATTACGGGACATAGCCAGAGTTTATCAACTAAGAGAATAGTTAATGCAATCTCTCGCGGCGCGTTTGAAACCAGCTTTTAAATAGTGCCGACAAGGTCAAGCCACCGTGTACCATGCGAAGCAAACGACTGCACAGTATAGAAAAAGATAACAGGGTTTGTTTTAGCCAGCAAGTCGTCGGAGGAAAGAAGGGTAGGAAGGGCCTGATGAAAGGCGCGTCGTCTAGTGCATTAACTATGCTTTTAGTTGATAAACTTTGACATAGCTACAGTCATACCAACTAATATTTTTTTTTTATTCTTCAAATAAATAGAAAAGGCAAATGGACAACATCGTCCAGGTCCAATTATTGAAAGGTTCAGAAGTACGGCCCTGATATTTTAATCTTTAAAATTTGATTGCCAATTTTATTTCAAATTCACATTATGGTTAAACCGTGATACAGTCCTGTATTTCTCAGGATTTGATAAAAGTAGTATAAAGGCTTTAAATTTTAAATTAATACTACTTACGTTTTTTTTTAAATTACCTTTTACCTTAATTAATATTAAAATTTTTAATTAAATTATATTTTGTTATTATATTCTTAAAAAATAAAATATGGAAAAAATGGAACCTTCTGCCAGCGTACGTCTTTCCTCCCACTCCCCCAAAATCTTCAAGTATTTAAGTCCCGTGTCAACAAACTCCCTCTTACCTCGCTTAAGACACCCACGGTACGTTAGTATTTAGGCTTTTAGCCTTCGTGGTTTCTACAAAGATAAAAAAATAAAATAAAGTAAATGTTAATTTAATTCTAATATGTTACATGATTAATCGAGTCTCATGTGGTTTTTGGAAAATTATCCAAAATCCACATTCGTATTAGGAAAATTCAATACAGAGACACAATGTGGCTTTACAAATTAAAATTTCATACTAATATTAATCAAATTGTTGCTGTTCTGTCCAAATACATTGATAAAAAGTACTTTTATGGATTCAGTAAAAACAGATATTATTACAGATACATTATTTTCCCGGTTTCATTAGGGAAATTAAAATGAAATGGAAATTTAATACTTTAAAATTAGTACTTTATTTAATGTTTGCAATGTATTTTCGAATTCTAAAAGTTGTTGTCTAAAACAAACACATCTGGATAATAATATAATGATTGTTTTGGAAAACACCGGTTATTTGTCCAAGGTGGTTGGTTTCACCTCAGAAATTAAGCTTTAAGAAGAGAAAAGAAGATGTAATAAGGCAGTGGCGGCGTCTACGTACGTGCACGGGTGCTATTGCACCCAAAGAAGTAAAATGCACCCTTATTTAAAATGAGAAAATATAGCTTTTATTTCATTTTTTCTCTTTAATTATGCTGTTTGGTGAAAACAAACGATAAAGTGGGTAGTTTTTTTTTAAGGTAAAGACCTTTTTTGTTAAAGCAAAAAGGAAAAAGGGAGTAAAATATTTTGTATTATACACCGAGACAGTAGGGAATTTTTTCCTTTTTGCTTTAACATACATAGCCACCCCGCTTCAATTGATGCTCGTATTTACTGAATGCGATTTCAGTAGGGCATCAACGGCAGGATTTAATATCCTACCGCTGGACAACGAAACTTGTCTAATAAGAAGACGCTGGTTTCCTATGCTATTCACCACGACTCGATACAGCCTCACTGAGGAGTTCCTGTAAGGCAGGCGAAACCGGTCTGGGGAGAGAGTCGTGGTGGATAGCATAGAAAAGCAGGATGTTTTCTTTTAACTGTCTTTAAAGGGAGTAAAATATTTTGTATTATACCTTTTTTTTCTTTGCTTTTAAATATTTTAGGCCCGGATCTAGGCCCCCTAGATCCGGGCCTAAAGCAGGGGTGTCTTTCCGGGCGCCACCATGAAGGGGCGGTAAATTTAGGGCCCATTTTTTTTTATTGCTCTTCAAGTGATGAAAAGAAAAGGGCGTGATTTGAAATCGACGACTCATCTCTACTTTGATTAATAATATTGGTTTTAGTGGCATCTAAGTGGACACCATACCCGATATTTTAAGAAAAAAAACACTGACTTTATAAAAAGTTTTTTTCAGTGAAGCAATTATAAGTGCAACATTTTAGTTTCTTGTATTTTGTTCGTATGTCGCTTCGTTTTCAATAAAAGTAATTAAAGCCACTTGAGGATATTCCAAAAAGTATCCATAAACAATATTAAAAAATATATACAAAATAAATTTTGTTCTTGGTAAAAAAAAGATAATTTCCAATAAATTACTTGACTGCTTATTTATTTAAGGGCAAATTATGGTTTATTACTTATTTTTTTAATAGTAGGTTGTCAATGTATATTTTTAAGAAGACATTAGGGAGGCTTATTTTTTATTCTTAAAAATAAGGCTAGATATAAAAAATGACATTGGTACCTGAACGGTACAACCTATGATATCCAATTTCAATAGGCCTGCAAATTCTCAAGTTGCTAACTTAACAAACGCACATACTACTCTGGTACTCATTTCCACAAACTTTTTAGGGATCCTTAGCGCTAGGTAGAAAATAACTATATGTTAAGTGTATATAAATATTCCCTACCTAGAGCTAAGGATCCCCTACAAAAGTTGGTGGAAAAGGGCATAAGCGATTTAAGCGCATATAATAATACCGAATCTTCCTAGTAGGACAAATCTCAATAACTCTCTATTCTTTTTGTTTTTTGACAGTCATAGGTATGTGATGTTTTATTGGTATTACAATAATGTAAAAGAAATTTTGTGAACAAAAGACAGAATAAAATTTAAAAGTTTATCTAACATTTTAAGAAAATTAAAACTTTTATACAATATGAAGGACAATTCTGCTCTTACACAATATCATAAAAGTTATAATTGCTGCAGAAAAGCCAAATAATATTTTATTTAAGCAATTTTGTGTGTGTGTATCATAGTGTTCTAAACTTTAAAGTATCTTTCTCTTTAGGTTTATGTTACTTATTTTCCTGGAAAGTCGCATATGTGTTGTATTCCTGCTGTTTTAGCAAATATTAAAATCATTTAAAGTAAGATGGTAATGTGGAGAATGTTTACTTTTTTGAAGAAAAATATGTAGGAAAGTAATAGAATGTAGTAATTTTAGCAGACCCTGTGGTATGTGCAAACCAAGCTTTCAAATATGTATTAGTAGCAAGTAATTTGTTTAAAAAGGTAATAATTTAGGTTTTGCTGGCGCGTAAGCAACCTTACTGAATCGTAACCCACAAAAAATATGTAATAAAATTTTGTCGAAGAAATCTGTCGTCATGTATAGCCATAAAAATATTGACTTGACTACAAGCTCGTGCACTTTTACGGTTCGCATAATCAGTATTTTTCTGACAATCTTGTAAAACGACAAGTACCTGAAGTTTTGTACTGTAGTTAGGAAAACCCTTTTGCGGTTTACCTAAAAGTATTAGAAAGAAGTGAATAGATAGATCAACCAATGGATATTTATGTTGCATATTGATATACTAAATATTTCACTTTTCTACCCTAAAAGGGGAAAAAGTTATAGGTAAAAATCACATTTGGGAAACAACCAGAATAAATAAGATTTTTAAATAGAAGCACATTACGATACATTTATTTAATTAAAACAGTATAAAATCAGTTACTATATTTATATTTACGTAAAAATTTAGAATTCCCTGAATATTTCATTAAATTTTATTGTATAAAATTGCATATTTGTGTTTTATCGGCTTTTCATAAATAGTATTTCAAATCTGTTTAGAGCTTTGATTATTAATTTATCATGTGTTGGGTAAATTTATATCTGTGTATTCGGTTCAATTGAAAATTTAGCAATTTAAATTTGTTTGTATTACGATTGGTTTTTTAAAGAATTTTGTGTATTTAGTTAAAAATTATAAGAAGCTATTGGAAATTTAAAAATTTAGTCACGGTTCACCTAATGAATGGACTTTTATGTGATAAAAGATCACATTTCAAAAAAAATTAAATTTGAGAATAAATGGAGCAAAATTAATTAAGGTACAGCGATTTAAGTAACCACGTTACGAAGTTTCATTTCAAATTTTATGTGCTCGGAACTGAAAAGCTCTTTGTGTTACTTTTAACGTCGGTGCTCATCAAAACAAAACTATCCCAATCACCGATCCTTCTAAGTTTTTTGTTACTCGCGTGCGGAAAACCTCACTTTTCTTGCGCATTCTAGTTTTAAGAGAATCACTTTTCCGCACTAGTGCGGAAAAGTACAAAATTGTAGAACCAAATATAAGTCAGTTGCAATAAAGGATTTCTATGCACTTTCTGCTTAATCTGCTATTAACCTACAAAATGCCACAAATTGTACATTTACCATCATAATAATATTTATATTATTTTTGGCAATTGGACCCTCGGGGACCTAAGGCATAAACCATGCAACAACAACACTAATATTTATAACAATACTAATATTTATAACTATATTTACAGGACATCTTTTATTTTTCTTTCTTCAAATAAATTCTTCAATTAGGATTTAAAACATTTTTTTTTGGTTTGGAGATAAAGGAGTTTACAGAAATATTAAGTGGGAGAGCTGGTTAGCATTTTTAAGTAAATATTTGAGGCACAATAAAAATAATCTAAAATGCTTTTTTAATATTATTTAAATATAGAAACGTAACCTGGGTAAGGAGTGGCGGGGCATTAGCAACAAAAAAATCCTTGTTCTTAAAAAAGTTGGTTTTAGACACTTTCTTAGCAATATTTTGTATTGAAATCGGACATAGTTTCGGGTAAAAGTGTAGATGGGGTCCTGAAAAATTCCAAATTTCCCGATTCAAGCCTAGTTTCCAGTCTAACAATGTTTACTAAAATAATGTGTGTGTTCTTTTTTTAATGTTTAACACCCTATATCTTAAGAACAAAAAATTTGCGGACCCATGTTCATATAAACTGTTTTCATATATTTTCTTAATGTAGAATATGCATTTAAATTTTTCTAAGAACATTCTGCAACCCCTGTATAAACTAAACACGTATTTTTTTAAGTCCGTAACAAAATGAATATATATACTGACTGTCCACGGATGGGGTTAACAGGAGGACAAATTTACCAAAAATTTTATTTTTAGAAAAAAATATTTTTCATACAAATTTTTGCTTGTAGAAAAATAGTATTAACAAAGAGAAAATGATAAATTTGTATACAGGGTTCTCAAAACTTAAAAAAATATATTATTTTTCTCCAAGAGTAAACTACCAATATTTTTTATTTTTAAGCAAAATGTCATTAGGAAAATTTATTTAGAATAATGTTTGTAATTGAAAACCACAATATTTAAAAATTTTATTGAACCTCATAATTTGGAGAAAACACCTTAATCACATTCGTTTATAGCTGAAAAATATGTTGTGTTGAAATTTGAAGAAAGCAGGTGTTTGAAAAGCAAACTATAAAAGTTTTTAGGTCACTTTTTTATAAAAATTTAAAATAATTAATTTTAAATAACTCCAAAATCAGTTTCATGTTAACTTTTTAATACCCCTGTAAAATTAATAGTGATTCAAAATGCTATTCGAAATAAATTCTCTAAATGATATTTTGCTTAAAAATAAGAAATAAAGGTGGTTTAATCTTGGAGAAAATCATATTTTTTAAGTTTTTGCAAACCCTGTATACAAAATCATCGTCGTAAATCCTATTTTTTAACAAGCTAAAATTTATGTATGACTTTTTTCGAAAAATAAAATTTTTGGTTTATTTTTCCTCTTATTAACCCCATTTGTGGACATTCTGTATATATACAGAGTGTCCCACCGGGAACTGCCGCGATCAATTTCTCAAAAAGTACGCTCTGAAAAATTTTGAAAATTTGGTAACATTATTAACTATAATTTAACTTCCGGTTATACCGGAAGTTAATGTAAACTTCCTTATTTTAAATGGACACCTATATATTATTTATGTTTTAGATTTTGCGTAAAATTCTAAACATAATTTATGTATAATGTTCTATACCTTAGACTCTTAGACCAACCGTTTTTGACTTGTTTTAAATTTTATGTCATAAATGACGTTTGTAAGCCATTAAGTATATCCATCATTTGCTTCTAAACAAAAGCCTTTAATATAAGTTGGGTTTAAGTTCCTTGTAAAAAAATAACTTCTTTAGCAGACTATATCGATATTTTTACAATTAATAAATACAGAGTGGTCAAAATAATCGTTAAAATAATAACGACAAAAACCTTAAAAGGCAATTTTTTTAAATAAAAACCTCTATCTTTTATTATCTTATCCTATTGGGCATTAAAATTAAGGGTAAGTTTGTATAAAGATGTCTATACCCAAAAGTTATAGTTTTCGAAATATTAACGATTTGATATTTATCTAGTCTAACAATGCATTTAAGTACGGGTAGGTAAGGAGTAGTTGGCTGTGACTCCGCATTTTGTTGTTAAGGCCAACTAGAAGCCAAACTAAGCCGTTGTATTAAAAGCATTTTTAGAATAGATAAATATTTAATTCTTAATATTTCAAAATTATAAATTTTTGGAATAGACATCCTTACACAAACTAATCCTTATTTTTGATGCTTAATAGGATAAGGAAAAAAAGATTGGGACTTCTAAGGTTTTTGTCGTAATAATTTTTAAAATAATTTTGACCACTCTGTATTTATTAAATGTGAAAACATCAATACAGTCTGCTAAAGTAGTTCTTTAAATGGAACACCCTACGAGAAACCCAACTCTAATTTATATTTAAGGCTATGGTTTAGAAGAAATTGATGGTGATGTAATGGTTTGCAAACGTCGTTTTTGACATAAAATTTAAAATAAATCAAAAACGGTTGGACTTGGGTATAGAACATTATACAAAAACATATTTAGAATTTTACGCATAATCCAAAAATAAATAATATATAGGGTGTTCCATTTAAAATAGGGACTCTTGACATTAACTTCCGGTATAACAGGGAAGCAATGGAGCTGTCAAAATATTTTAGTGGTATGTCCCCCACAGACTTTTATTATGTTACGAAATTTTCAAAAATTTTAAAGGCGTACTTTTCGAGAAGTCGGTTGCTGCAGTTCGCAGTGGAACACCCTGTATTTTTAATGAGCTTTTAGAAAATTAACCGCATCCTAATTGACCCAAAAAAATCTACGAAGCTTTTAAAACATTTTAGGATGGCAATAACCATTTAAAAAAACGTACGTAATACGGTAAAAAGTATCCCAATTATTTAGACCAAAAAAGAAAGAAAATACCCGGGAGAAAAAAGTGTTTTTCGAGCGATAAGGACACAGTCCTGGGTTTTTATGTTAATGTTTTTTTATTTCACACCAGAAAAGAAAATGGCATTAAATGCCTGGATAAAGCTTTAAAGCGCCACATAAAAAACAATTTAAAAATTATGGAAAGTCAGCTTGGCATATATTTTATCTCAGGGATTTTTCTCCATTTTTAAATTAAAGATTTATTTTTGAATAATAATTTAGAACAGTATATTGTTACTGACTAAAAAAATAGTGTTTGATTTAAAGAATTGTAAAACGCTAAAATTAATTAATTTAGTTTAATAATTTCTTTAAATAATTACCATTTAGTTTTCTCAAGATGTTTCAACACTTTTAAAGGTTTTCCTAAACTATCAAGTAATTCGTTTAGATCTTTTATTGCATCCTGTACTAAGAATAATTCACTAGACATTTCTGTAATAGTTTAGACTTTTTACATTACTATAAAAGTGCGAAAAAAGACATTCGGCAGTTATTATTATTTTGATTCTTGTGCTGTTTACTTAGTGATGTTGACAGCTAAAGATTTGTCATAGATTTAAAGGTGGTATAGTGCTTGGGCAAAGAATTAAATCAACTATATGAAAAAAACCTTAGGGGGTTCTTTTTGACGAGTTTACCACAAATATTTAGACCAGCGGGTTTCGTGACAGTTATTCTTACCATTTTTAGTAGAATATTTAAACATTAAGTGGCTTACTTGTCTAACAAAAGATTGACGCATTGACAAATTGCTCACCGTAAATGTGTTTTTTAAGAAGCAGAAGCAGATATCATACAAACCTTTCTTGAACATTTTAATTTTTGATCTAGTTGACCTATTGTAAAGTTTATCTGTGAAGATACTGTATAGTTGTATGGCAAAATCAAAAATTGTCAAAAAAAAATTTAAGAGCAAAAAAGGTCATTCCTAAAAAATCCATATTTACTGTTTTTTATTGTACTAAACATATCATTTTGTGCAAAAGCAATATAAAAGGTCTTTCCACTTACAAGCTTCACTTCACAACCTGATTTGTAATGACCCATATTTTTTAACCTTCCTGGGGGTGGGTAATTACCCTCTTTTATCATCCCTCCATTATCTACGCCAGTAAAGCCCAACAATAAGATACAGTATTTATTAGACCAATACAACTTTTGTCATTTTTGATTGCTTGCTACCATTTATTAACAAATGATATACAACTGCTTTTGTCGCTTTTGCTATTCATTATTTATTAATATATAATATACATTTCTTTTTGGACCAGAAAAAACATATTTTTTTATTTTAAACCTAATAACAGTGACTTTAATGGTAATTCGCAGAAATAAATCCTAAACTAATTTGGAACATATTTCGAATAAGTAAACATACTACTACAATGCGCAGGTTTCCTCACTTTTTATTTGGGATTAAAGTGACGCAAGAACATTTTTAGAAAAAAACTACATTTATTTACATTTTATCTGTAAACCAGAAATAGTATTCTCTCATGAATCGGAAGCTTTCACGGCCTTGGTAAACTGAATATTCTTAGTTCTTGGCTAAATTAAAATAGTTTACTGGCGTCTCGCCATCGATTGCACGAGGCATCTTCAGGGATCTTTACTCTGGGGGTTGGAACACTGAATGTGTTCCAATCAGACAGCCTTGTCCGGTATGTATTGGATATTTAAATAATAAGCCTGGCGAAAAATAGATAAATCGCGAAGGGAAACAATATTTTGTGCAATAAAAGTTATCGATTACCATTCAGTGTGTATTTGTAAACCTATCACTACCGACCCCAAGTACTGTTATAACCGCCCCTGGGGTGTGGTCTTTGCTTTAAAAGCTAACTGCCATAATAACAAAATTATTGGTCGTCAAATGAAAAATGTCACAAACGTACCCAGTCCACTCAAAGCGTTCCACCAATAATTTACACAAATTTACATATAAATAAAATAAAATCACTTTTTCTACTTTAATCTTACTAAGTTTTATCGCTGACATACTATCATGTTGGTTTTGTCAAGGTAGGAGCAGGTAGAAGATTTTCCAGTAGAAAACAGGAGGTTGCTATGATATTTTGCCAGTGTAAAACACTTTAGTTAAATAGTCGTATATAATATCATAAGAGAGAAAATTTTGCCGGCAAAATATTTCGATTGTATGAAAAGGTTGTTGCCTTGGCAATTTTGTGAATGGCATTTTCAATAATAACACCAAAAAGCAAAAAGCTTAAATAAAACAAGAGAAATATTTTGCTTAAAATTTTTTTCTTGAATGATATTCGACCAGACTATTTCTCGAGAAAAACAAGCCAAACTTCAAACTTTAATTAATACTGATGAATTATAACATGCTATTTTACTTACAAGGTGGGATTTCATTTTATTACAATTTAAATTTAATGTACAGTTATTATAATTAACAAAGTTTGTCCATTATTTCCAGTTAAAGACTGGCTTTGAGTTTGGTTAACCTGCAGCGATTGCGACGTGGAACTCTATTACGGAAGTAGATTTCTCGAGCTTATAATTTTGCTTCTTCAAAAACTGAGAAAACTGCTTTCAAATGGATTTTTAATGGGTATTAGGCTGAATATTTTTACATAATGCTTTTTTAACCTGTGACTTACACTGGATTTCAAATCTCTCATTTTGATTTAAAAGATTCATATTTTATTTTTAAAAATCGACACTTTTCAAACTGACAATAGTTTTTTTACCTCTTTTACTTTCACCTAACTAAGTTTTGCAGCTGAAATACCATCAGGTTGGTTTTATCAAGGTAGGAGTTTTGCCAGTAGATAACAGGTGGCTCCTATGACATTTTGCCAGTGTAAAACACTCTAGTGAAATAGTCATATATTATATAACAAATTTAATCGATTAAACTACCCAACAATATTTTAAGTAAGATTTTTCTTGAAAATTAGTTGAATGTAAAATATTAATAAAAAAAACACGAGACAGCGCAGCGTTCATGAAACTATTTGCCAATACAATCTTACAAGAAATATCTGGGTAGATTAATTGATTTAAATGTGTAGGTCAGTGAATACGGCTAGATTATTTCCTGAAAAACTCCGACAACACAGAATTTTACTGATGTTGAAGTTTGAGATTTTCTTTTAATTTTGACAACTAGTTTGGATGACAGAAATGTATTCGCGGTTAAACAGCACATAGTGTTTAATAATCACTTATCTAAACAAAATGTATTCGAAAAATGGTGGTTTCTGATTGGTCTGTTTTCTGTTGGGGGAAATAATCGTATATAATATCATAAGAGAGAAAATTTTGTCGGCAAAATATTTCGACTGTATGAAAGGTTGTTGCCTTGGCAATTTCGTGAATGACATTTCTAATAATAACACGAGCCGAAGACGAGTGGTATTAAATAAATGTAATGAACGAAATTACCAAAAAGCAACAAACTTGAATAAAACAAAAGAAATATTTTGACATAAAAAATTTTCTTCAATGATATTCGACAACACTATTTCATGAGAAAAACGAGCCAAACTTTAAACTTTAATTAAAACTAATGAATAATTATAACATGGTAATATATTAACAAGGTAGGATTATACAGGGTCCGGCAAAATGTATTACCTATTTTGTTTCTTTAATATAAAAAAATGTATCAGTATTCACTATGGCGATATTTTTATTTGGAAAAGTAGGCTTTGGAGAGTTTATTAAAATTGTTGACAGTTGTCAAAATGCCGCGTTGGTTAACAGAACATCGCATTTTTGTGTCGAAAAATTTATTGAATATAATTCCATTATTAGCCGTTCAAAGGTGTTTTCGACGTCAATTTAATGACCGACAGTGTCCGCAGCGGAAGACCATTACAGTTTGGATTCGTAAATGGAGGACAGGAGGATCCGTTTTAGACAAGAAGTCAAGTGGGCGGCCAAGATCTGCCTGCAATGCACTGAACGAAGACAGAGTTAGAAATGCAATTATCGCTAGTCCCAAAAAATCTGTTGTTAAACATGCTACTGTTTTAAATTTATCTGAGCGAAGTACACGAAGAATGTTAAAAAAATGAATTTTCACCCATACAAGATCGCAATTGTTCAAGAAATAAATCATCAGGATAAGATTAATAGACTTGAGTTCTGTCGCCTTCTTCGTACCAATTATCAAGGTATTGAAAACAATATGTTTATGAGCGATGAGGCCCACTTTTATTTAAACGGAGATGTAAATAAACAGAATTGTCGTTACTGGGCTCAAGAGAATCCACGCGAAATTCATCAGCGTCCATTACATTGTCCCAAAGTAACTGTATGGTGCGCCATCTCCTCGTCTAGGATAATCGGACCTTATTTTTTGAGGAAAATGGTCAGACAGTAACAGTTACTGCCGCACGCTATGTTCAAATGTTGCAGATATTCTTCTTACCGCAAATTCAAAATGAAATTGGACATTACTGGTTTCAACAGGATGGCGCAACAAGCCATACGGCAAGAATAAGCATGGATATTTTGCGACAATCCTTTCCAAACAGACTGATTTCTAAGAATGGTACCATTCCTTGGCCAGCAAGATCGCCCGACCTTTCAGCACCAGATTATTTTCTCTGGGGCTATTTAAAACATAAAGTGTTTGCCAATAAACCTAGAAATGTAAGGGAGCTAAAAACAAATATTGCCAATGAAATCCACGCTATTTCTAGGCAAGTTCTTCAAAATGTAATGAGAAAATTTATGAACCAGTTAGAAGAATGTATTGAAGAGGGTGGCGGTCATTTGCGGCACACCATATTCAAAGCATAATAAACTCCCATCTTTCTTGTTTAAGAATACATGTTCCTTTGTTTTGTTTTTAAAGTTAATAAATTTTTATAAGCAATTTAAAATAGGTTGTTCATTTTGCCAAACCCTGTATTTTATTACAATTTATATAAAATGAACAGTTATTATAATTAACAATAGTGGTCCATTCTTTCCAAAGAAAGCCTGGTTTTGGTTTGGTTAACCTGCAGCGATTAAAACGTGAAACTCTATTAAGGAATTAGATTTCTCGAGCTTATAATTTGCCAATGTAAAACAGTCTAGTGAAATAGTCATATATTATATCACAAATTTAATCGACTAAACTACTCAACAATATTTTAAGTAAGATTTTCTTGAAGATTAGTTGAATAAAAAACAATTTATATTAATTAATAATTGCCAATCTAATCTTACAAGAAATATTTGGGAAGTTTAATCGATTTAAATTTGTAGGTCATGTGGTATACGGCTAGATTGTTTCCTGACAAACTTACATTTAAGCCGACAACACTGAATTTTACTGATAATATTAAAGTTTGACATTTTCTTTCAATTTTGACAACTAGTTTGGATGATTATTCACGGTCAAACAGCACATGAGGTTTAATCACTTATCTAAACAATATTTATTCGAAAACTAGTGGTTTCTGATTGGTCTATTTTCTATTGAAGGAAATATTCGCTGAAGTACCATCATGTTAGTTTTGTCAAGGTAGGAGCACGTAGGAGTTTTTCCAGTAGAAACAGGAGGTTGCTATGAAATTTTTCCAGTGTAAAACACTTTAGTAAAATAGTCTCTAAAATATGTTTTAGTTAGCTAAAAACTGGCCGAGAATACTGGTGTTCTATAGATACGGGTGGCTGTTACCGCAAGTTAGAGTTATTAGGCAACATACTTTTTATCAAAAAATTAAATGTAGAACCTCTGCAGAAAAATAAAAGAGAAATATCATACCTTACTAAATATATTTAAATAAAGGTTTTTTGTACAATGTATAAAATGCTTAACATCTGATTCATGAAATTATTTTTGCCCAGTTAGCATCTCTATAATGTGCATTTTCCGGAAAATCTCCATTTCAGCTCATTTTATCTATTCACACTAAAATGCTTTTGCTTGATGAGATACCCACAAATAATGAACAAGAATAAAACTCACATTGTTCAAAAACAATAGACGTTTATGACTAGTCTCTTTATGAATTCTCCTTTCCCTTATTTTGTGTGCTTATTGTATAACAGTCGTGAATCAAAAAGATTAAAAAACTGAGAATTTAAATTAAATATTGGGCAAAGTGTTTTATTACAATAAAAAGTTATTAAATGAAATTAATACTAACTTAAGGTGGATTTTTGACCGTTTTATTTATGCAAAACGATTTACGTTACAATTAACTATACTACTAATAATTAGCTTCACTTGTATGTTTGTATGTATGTAACTGTACAAAACCGTACGCTGAAATGAGTTGTTTTGTGGAACTGGCGGTTGTGTAAAACCCTATTTTTTTATTAATTTTTTAAATTGTGCATTATTTATCTGTTCCTAATATGTGCCCCCTCTCAAAATTAAAATAATTTTCTTATCGTTAGTTTTGTACGTAAAAGCCTTTATTTTTGTTTTTTTGTTCTGGTTAGTCTCTCTTTGTATTATGTCCTGCCCTCCCCCAAAATCAAAAACTTTTTCTTTTATTTAGTTTTCTCGGTACGAACCATTTTTTTTGTCTTTTGCCACTCCACTTAAATCCTTTTTACGTACGGCTCTATAACTCTTCTATGGATAGTTACAAGACCGTAGGGGCTATTACTGTTAAATATACAGGGTGTCCAAGAATATGTGGGCAATCTCCCGAATTCATATAGAACACATAAAAATAATGTGTAAAAATTATTTCATTATACTAAGCATGCGGGCCGGTTTTGATTTTCAATATGAGTGCCGGCGCAACATTTTTAAAAGAGCAAAAAAAAGTCACTAGCTGCTCAATTTCCTTTCTTACAGAAATTTTCCCAACAATAAGGGGTATACAAGTGTTTTTCCTAATAAAAAGTTAAAGAGGCAAAAAAAAGGTCCTCATCCCCATCAACAAACACTTTTGAAGGACAAAATTGTTCAAATGTTTACCTCTCATATGGGTGCATTGCACCCATACATTTCACCTATTTGGGTGAATTTGCCCCCGTGTACCCACACCTACTCGCCGCCACTGATACCAAGTACTATAAAAGTTATTTAGGAAAAACCGATTTTCAGCGGCGTCCTTTAAGGGCACATATCTATGTGAAGAAGGCCTTTAGAAAAAAAATTGTCACTTACGTGTTCTATATAAAACCGAAATATTGCCACTATTCTTGGACACCCTGTATATAGTAAATATCGTCATTGCAACGTTTTGAGAATTAGCTACAAGCAGCAAAAACCAATAAAATTTTCACTTAAGGGGCGAAAAAACTGTTTTAAATAGTAGCTAACCTAATTTAGCCATTAAGTTATCTAACATTTTAATCTCATCTATTTCTTTGTTTCTTTTTTTAAAGTCTTGCCACCTAGCAAGAGCTTAATTTACAGTAAAGACGAAATTTTGTTGCATGCCTAACATCCATTAAGAAAAATAAAACCCCTTGCATTCGTTTGTTATTTATGATTTTACTCACTGATAATACATAAATTTAGTACTAACTTGTTTGTTTACTAAACATAATACGCACACCGCAATAGTCTAGGAATATTTCACAACTATTTTAAAGTTACTTAAATTTTTACAAAATATTTTGGTATGTACAGGGTATTCCATTTAAGAGGAAAAATGGCATATTTTTACTTTCCCCATATTTTTAAAGAAATTTAAGATAGCCAATCGATGTTTTTTATCTCGGAGAATTTAAAAATCCTATTAAAAAAACAATTGCATTAAAAACAAAAGACTTACGCTATAAATGTTGTATTTTTAAATGGAAGACCATATTTATTATTATATGTTTGAATTCTATGGTCAATTCTAAATGTTTTTTATTAGGGGTACTACATGTTTATCTTTTACTATTTTTGAGTTATTGACGCTTAAAGGGTCACATTTTTGGCTTATTTAATTAAATATCTCGATATAAAATACAGGTAATGCAGATCACTACCTGATACTTTAAAGTATTTTTTTCTTTAAAAATTATCAATATATCTTCTTTTTGCTTTACTGGCATTTTCTCCACACTTGTAATATACCGTTTCTATCTGCAGTTTTCCATCTAACGAATAATTCATTTTAAAAAACCAGTATTAAAATCCACCAATAGGTAAAAATCTTAATGACTTTGAAGTATTAGGTAATGACCTGTATTACCTTTATTATGTACTGATATACAGTGTGTCCAAGATAAGGATCCTAAGCATCGGAATCGCAGTACCTATTGAAGATACAGCTTAGGTTAAATTAGGAAAAAGTTGTGTTTTTAAAAGCTTATTTACATGCCGTTTAAAAACTTGACAAATTTTCATGGCCTGCTGAGATATTTGGCAAAAACGAAAATTTGACTATATCGATTTTATTTTTTTCTGACTTTATTTTAAGAGATATAAAAAAACTAATAACACTTTTCATTGGCACTTTTTAGCTTCTATATGATGGTATTTTTATATTTTATACCCGACGTTTCATTTTCAAGAAACCATCATTAACTTAATTTTTTACATGGCTCGAAAAAAATTACACCCTGGATCTAATCTCAATTTTTATTACAAATTCAACGATGTATCACATGTCATATTTTAATTTTTAGTTAAAAAATGCAATTTTTCTTTTTTTTTAAAGTTATTTTTAAGTAGGCCTTACAAACAAATGATTGAAAGTTAATACCTGTTACCGTATTTGTAACATAATTTAATATCATTATAAAATAGTATTTGTCGTTATTACCCTGTTTGTCGAGTTGTTGTTTTTAGAGCAATTGTTCTGGTTAGTTGTGTTATTATCGTCGAATATGCCGGGTGGCAATTATAGCCATGAAGAAAAGTTTAACATTCTAACGTGTTACATTTTGTGCCACAAAAATACTGTAAATACAGCAGAAATGTATCTTTATACATATCCAGAAAGAAAACAGCCATGTAATTCCATTTTTTACAGCTGGCCTGAAATTTAAAAAGCCAGTTTTATCTCGAAATAAGGAACTTTTAGAAGAAACCCCAAATAATGTTTTACAAGCAGTTGTTGAGAACCCTGAGATATCAACTTGGCAAATTAAACAAAATGTAGGAGTAGCCAAATCCACAGCTCAATTTTTTTTGCGTAAAAATAGATATCACCCCTATAAATTTAAGATTTGCCAAGGACTTAAACCGGGAGATTTCAAACGCGCCGATATTTTTGCGAGTGGTATACACGCGCGTGTAAAAAAAATAAATTTCTCTTTAAAAAAATATGGTCCGACGAAAGTATGGCCACTAATCATGGTATCTTCAACCGTCGAAATACGCGTTACTAGGCTCAACAAAATCCGCGTGTTAAGAAAATATCGAAAAATTAAGAACGTTTTGGGTTTAATACGTGGTGTGGAATTTAAGGAACTAAAATACCAGGTCCATGTATTTACCATAATTCATTAACTGCAGAAATGATACCTTCATTTAGTTTTGCAGCACAAAATGTAGCATAATGGATGGTACTTCTTTGGGTACACGCCAAAATTAAATTAAAAGTACTAAAAAACCAAAAAAAAATTAAACAAGTAAAAAGATAATTAAAAATCGACGTTTCGGTGGCAAATCTGCCACCGTTGTCAAGACAAACAACAATAAAATAATAAAAATGAAAACTTACTATTATTCAGGCTTTAAAATTCAAATGTTTTATGTTTTTCTCGGATATTCTGAAAATTTTGACATTAAATGTCAAAACATGTTTATTTAGTTATAGTGTCATGGTGACATAGATAACTGGTTGCTGGTGTATTGATTGTTTATTTTAAAAAGGTGAATGGTTAGTTAATTTTTAGTCTTCCTGAAGATACTTCAGTATCAAGCAAAGGCAACCAAGTGTTATTTAAATTAAAATGTAGCATGTTAGCATGTCAAACTTATCTTCATACATACAACAAATAACGACAAGTACTATTTTATAATGATATTAAATTATGTTACAAATACGGTAACGGGTATTAACGTCCAAGCATTTGTTTGCAAGGCCTACTTAAAAATAATTAAAAAAAATAGAAAAAATGCAATTTTTCTTTTAACTAAAAATTTAAATATGACATGTGATACATCGTTGAATTTGTAATTAAAAATGGGATTAGATACGAGGTATACTTTTTTTCGAGCCATATAAAAAATAAAGTTGATGATGGTTTCTTGAAAACGAAACGTCGGGTATAAAATCTAAAAATGCCATCATGTAGTAGCTAAAAAGTACCAATGAAAAAGTGTTATTAGTTTTTTTATATCTCTTCAAATAAAGTCAGAAAAAAATAAAATTTATAGTCAAATTTTGGTTTTTGCCAAATATCTCAGCAGGCCATAAAAATTTTTAAAGTTTTTAAACGGCATGTAAATAAGCTGTAAAAAACACAAATTTTTCCTAATTTAACCTAAGCTTTATCTCCAATGGGTACTGTGATTCTCATGCTTAGGATCCTTATCTTGGACACACTGTATTTAATCAAATAATATTAGCCGAAAATATGACTCTTTAAGCGTCGATAACCCAAAAACAGTTAAACACAGACATATAGTACCTTTAATAAAAAATACTTTAAATTGAGCAAAAAAACTCAAAAATATAATTATAAATATTGGGTTCCATTTAAAAAATGCAACATTGATGGTGTTATTTTTTGTTTTTCATGCAATTGTTTTTTATTACGAATTTCAAATTCCCCGAGCTAAAATACATCGATTGGCTATCTTGAATTTATTTAAAAATATGGGAAAAGTAAAAAATATACCATTTTTCCCCCTAAACGGAATACCTTGTACAGTTACGGAAATAACCTTTGTGTGTCAAGTTTCTCAGCCATTTGTTTTAAATTTTGTTAAAAAATTTCCAAATTCTTGTGTTAATCCAAATTACCTTCAATAAATTTTAAGTAGCCTACTTTTCCTGCATAAATGATCCATGGACCATTACGGATCTTATTTGTTTTTTTTTACAGCAGCGCTCATTTTTTTTGTTACCTCATGATTGAGTCTTATCACACATAGTATTGTCCATTTAAACAAAAATTATAAATTTGCTTTTATTACCAAAAATACCAGGATTGTGTAACACTTCATAAGAAAATAACAGGCTTACTAGTAATATCGTGGGCACCCGGTATATGTATATTGTTTGTTTTACTGAAAATTTAATTTAATTTAATGAAAATATCCCTGCGCCATTGCGGTGTGTGTATAATATAAAATAATTTATTAAAATTTAAAGAATAATAATTAAATACTTGTTAATTACCTGCTCATGGGATTGTTTCTTGTTATTTTAAGAATAAACTTTACCTGTACCGAACTGAACTTAACCCTTATTTATGAAACAATATACCTTTCACTTAATTAAAACATCGTTAACGAGACCCTATACACTCCAATGTAATCCTCAGGCTGACCAACTGCCATTATTAGGAATTTGAGTTTATTTGAGCCCTCGTAATGGGGCAGACGGCCTAAAGCTCGTAATATACAGATTAGTTGGTTGTGGCCCCTGGTTGTTTGAGTTCAGTAAATACCAGCCAATATTTACCGCTCTAGGTTGTATAATAATTCAACAGGGTCTACAGAGTTATTTTTAAGTTGATATATTCCTCCTAACATAGTATAGAATGCAAGAAAATAGGAACATTTTTTAAATAAAATTATGTTGGAAAATGCTTCGTTTCCAAAATACAGGGTGTAAAAGTTTAACGAAAAACATGCATTTTTTTATCATAACTTTTCTACCACTCCAGATATGTCCACAAAATTTGGTACAAATAACCCAAAACCACAAAGAGTTGTCAAAACATTATAAGACACTTAAAAAAACAAATAAAGTAGAAATTATTTAAGGGGAACACACGCCGAACGCCACCAGAATTCCGGCTCAGATCAAATATGGTCGACAGTCTTGGTTTGTTTACATTAGTTAACACGACAACCCATAAATTTTCCTGCTTGATGAGAAAATACATTTCCACAAAAATATTTGAAGGTTGGATGTACAGGGTGGCTTAAAAATGACTTGTTTCCAAATTAAAATAAGGGTTATTTCCTTACTACGGTACCAAACTTTAAATGGTGATTTCTTATGTCATTTTATAAAGAAAAGTTCCTTTAAACATATGTCCGGAGATGCTTCGTTTCTGAGATACGGGGCGTTAATTATTTTTTTAAGTCTTTTTTTTAAATATCTTAAATACGAAGCCAGATACAAAAAAATGTACTACACTAAAAGTTATATTTTAAGTTTCTTTATAGAAAAATATATTAAAACTGCATTAAAAGCCAGTGGCGTACAGTGGGCACAACAGCCAATATTATGCACGCCACTGGCTTTTTATGAAGTTTTATTTTTTTCTTTAAAGTAACTGAAAATATATCTTTTAGTGCAGTACATTTTTTGTATCTGGTTTTGTATTTAAGACAAAGATTTAAAAGCAAACATACCTTTAAAAAATAATTAACGCCCTGTATCTCAGAAACGATATATATATATATATATATATATATATATATATATATATATATATATATATATATATATATATATATATATATATATATATATATATATATATAAATATATAACATATTTTAAAGCTGAATTTAAAAACTACCCAACTTAGGTCATTTTTGACTAGGTGTAAGGTATTTTCTAAAGGCCAAGAGCACAAAGGAACTACTCGAAATTGCCTAACCGTATTATTGTATAACACTCGCATTAGGCTTTCCAGCTTATTACGAACGGTCAGATTGATCCAAATATCCTATAATTGCAATTAGTTTGAATATTACATCTATGTATTTCATAGATATAATGTTATTTAATAACAGGTGTATTGACGTGTAATTGAAAATTAACTTATGTAATATTATAAATAAAGTTAAGGGCCAAAGTGTATAATGTAATCTATCTTATACAGGGTGTAATTTAATTGATGGCTAAAAATAAAGGGTATGATTCCTAAGCTTATTTTAGGAAGAACAGTTTATACAGTAGGTCAAAAAGTATTTGTACAACCAATCTTCTCCTTGGTTTGTCATAATTTTAAATTTAAGAGACATATATTTTGAAATTGTTTTGCATCTAAAGACATCTTCGAATTATCGTCTACAAATTCCATTAAGGCGGTAGTACATACCGTGTTACGATAAGCTATTTGAAATGTGCCAGTAAAAAATGAGAATTCCTGATAACAAAATAGTATTCGTACATATTAGATTTATTTTTATCTTCAGTCAGTTGTTGTATTCTAACGAAAGCCTTTGTTGAAATTGCCGTGAATTAGTCGTATAAAAGTGCGCTAGGAAGAAAAAAGTAAAAAAAAACAATGGGAAGCAAAGGAAAGGAAATGAGTTTGGAGATTAAAAATCTTATAATTCGTCATTATAATCAAGGGAAATCTATTAGAAAAATAGCAAAAGTTGTGGGAAAACCAGCCTCTTCAGTAGAATATGTTGTGAACAAATATAAAACGTGTCGTTCAGTTCAAAATAAAACCCGTTCAGGACGTCCTTCCAAAATAACAAAACGCGATGAGAATAATATTTATCGACAACTTAAAAAAATGCTCTCATTAGTGCCCCTTATTTAGCCGCAGAGTTGGAATCACGTACCAGCCAACGCGTTCATCCTGAAACTATTAGGGTCCACCTTAGAAAAGCAGGATTCCATGGCAGAAGGCCAGTGAAAAAGTCTTGGATTAATAAGAAAAATAGAAAACTTAGGATGGAATTTGCAAAATCTCATATTAATAAGCCCTTGGAGTTCTGGCACAAAGTTATTTTCTCTGATGAGAGCAAATACAATCTGTTTGGGTCAGATGGTGCAAATTTTATGTGGCGAAAAACAGAAGAACGAATAAAACCAGCCAATATGCGTTCAACTGTCAAACATGGTGGTGGCAACGTTTTGGTATGGGGTTGTATGGCCGCAAGCGGAGTGGAAAATCTCCATTTTATTGAAGGTATCATGGATAGGTTTATGTACAGAAATATTTTAGCTCAAAATTTGGAAGAAAGCGCTACCAATCTTGGACTAGCTGGAGATTTTTATTTCCAGCATGATAATGACTCTAAGCATTCGTCTAAGTTAGTGAGAGAATGGTTGCTTTATAATGTACCTCACCAATTAAAAACACCTTCGCAATCACCAGATCTCAATCCAATTGAGAATTTGTGGGAGCATCTGGAGCAACAGATAAGGAAACACGAAATTCAAAATAAAAATTAACTGCAAAACTTTCTAAGGAAAGAATGGCAAAAAATGTCTGCTGAAGTTACTACAAATTTAGTTAACTCCATGCCTCGTCGACTGCAAGCTGTCATTGATGCTAAAGGTTACCCCACCAAAAATTAAAAACCTTTTTATTTACTGTTTTTGTTTTTAAATGCAAATGTGGTTTAGTGTACGAATAGCTTTTTGAACCAGGTTTTTAGTTTTCTTATTATAAAAATTTTTCTGTTGAAGAATTCTTTATTTTCTCTGCTACAAATAATAGATTTAATAAATATTAATATTATTAGTCAGTAGTTTTTCTTCTTGTCATTTATTTAGTAAAAATATATTAAAGAATGTCATATTTTAATAAGTGTACGAATACTTTTTGACCTACTGTATGAACATATGTCCTAAACGTCTTAACTTTTGAGATACAGGGTATTAACATTTTCAAAAACCAAAAAATTTCGAAAACACTTATTTTAGTAAAAACTGTTATACTTGATATTGTGACGTTTAATTTTGGAATATACATAGGGCTACTTGACGCCACTTGAACAAATCTACCATATGGAACTATCTTCTTGGGACCATGAGACCGGTGGACAATAAAACTATCTTTTCTTTCACTATAAGACTACCGGAACTGTTTGACTAACTAAATTTAGTACGGGCATACCCCCCACTAGGGGTAGCCCGTACGGGGTTAACTAAAACTTACACTTTTTACGTGACTTCACTTTTACAACCTACTTCTTATCTAATATTTTTCTAATCTGTTCCTCTCCATTATTAGGACAATTTCTGTATATATATACAAAAGAACTTAGTATTTTGGTGACTTAGCACGTTGTTGACCCTGAATAAAATAATATGACCTAGACTCTGTTATTGTTTAGTGACAAAAACCTTGCACTATATTTTCCATTATTTGTTTTAATTTTTTGGATGTGATTTCTTTAATGCCGAAATAATTAAATAAATATTAAAATTATTAAAACCCATATACCCCCATACAGGGTGTTCACAATATAAATCATATTTAAATAAGTAATTATTATTTTTGTTACATAATTGCTTATTAAAAATTATAAAATCTAATTTTAAAAGGAAAAGATCTGGCAATGCTTGTTTTATGGTCTTAAAATATGAAATTAAGTGAATTTTATTTTCTTAAAAAGTTAAAAGACATAAAAGCAGTATTTTTATTTGCTTAATCTCAAGAAAGCACAAAAATTTTACACACATTTACACAGTCAGTGGCGTACCGTTTTTTTGTTGAAAATATTTCTTCAGTTGCCTCTCAAGATGCCACTGGACTTATTAAATGTAATAAAGTTGGTGGTAAAGAACCCCCTTTATGTCATTTATAATATTGCCAAATTAAAACAAAGTTGGGTAAAGAATAGGGATATTTAAAACATGATTTGTTTTTAAAATTTTAACATTCTGTATCTCAAAAGTTAAGAGGTTTAGGGCATATGTTTATATAAACTTTTCTTCCTAAATTAATTGAAACGTTAATTTTGTCATTTTGTAAAAGCTAAATTTTATATATGTTACTTATTGGGTACCTATTGGAAGATATTTCCCCAATCGGCAGACAATTTTGACAGTTTCAACCCCTTGGCAGACAAACATTTGTGTGTGGCCCCATGGACCGATTATTTTGAATATTTCTGTTATTTAACAAGATAGTACAAAATGTCCTATATAAGAGTTGTAGAGTTTCTAGATAGGCATGTTCCAAAAATATTTTAATGTATACAGAGTGTTCCAAAAACAATTAAAAAAACTAACCTCACAGCAATAACTCTTTTTGGGACACTCTTTTTACATCAAAATATTTTTAGGACATGTCTATTTAAAAACCCTCAAACCCTATAAAGGGCTTTTTGTTATATCTTGCTTGTTAAATAACAGAAATATTGGACTTTCTCGGATCATTAGATCATCTCGAAATGTTTGTCTGCCAAGGGGTTGGAACTGTCTGGCGACTAAGGAAATATCTTCCAACAGGTACCCAACTACCATAATATTAAATTCAGCCTTCACAAAATCAGAAAAGTTAAGTTTTAGTTTTTTAACCTCTTGTATACCTGGTACCTGCCAAAGCCACTTTGAGTAAAACTTCATAGTCTACCATCGCTTTTACCTATGTTGGGTGCATACACTGACAAACTTTCAGCTTTTACAAAATGACAAAGGTCTTCCGCCCATGGGCTTTTGGACTAATATTTGGAAGCGGCTCTTTAACTTGCCCTGTTAATGTTAAATATTCCGGGTGTCGGACTGGGCAAACACTTTTTGTGTTGGACAAGTCTATCACAATGTTTGCGTCACGAAACCCGCCTAGCCCGATACCCGAAAAATGTGTTTAAGCCATATGGTTCCAAGTCTGTACCCCTTATCGTTTTTGACACACTGTTAGAAAATTGCATACAAAACATTCTGCTAAACTTGTCCGACAAAAAAGTGACGTGTTCGCCCAGTTCGATACCCGAAATATTTAACATTGACAGAGAGGGTTAAAGCGCCGCTTTCAAATATTAGTCCAAAAGCCCGTGAGCAGCAATGTGGTAATATTTGAGATTGTACACTTTGGAACTAGCCCTGTCAATCATCAAGGAAATTACTTACAGGTTCTTTTTCTGTGCTAAAAAGACGCATTTAAAAATGGCTTACATAGAATATAGTAATTGGCCAATGAAAGAAAATACTTAAAAATATGTCCAGTCCCCAAGGAACTAACTGTATATTTAGTTAAGTGCCACTATAAATTATAATAAGAAATTCGCCATCATAATATTAGAGAATTATTGCATAGAAAAATAAGGCCAGGCACTAATAATACTGGCCTTATTTTGACATCTGAGCTTGCGCAGATGCATGGTAGGATAAGGACTTTCTTAATAAGTATAGTGCTTGGCTTTATTTATGTCGGTTTTAGGTCGTGCCTTATTTTGGTCTTATTTTAACTTCGGAACTGTTCGTATAATCGAACGGCTGCCCATCACAAAATCGAAAAGTTTTTAGAAGTAAAAATACGTAAAACCTTGCTTTTTCAAATGTATTTCTGTAATCGTGTTAAACAAAGCCCTACAACACAAAACAATATAGAAAATCCACTAAAATTATTTTCCTTTTTTTTAGGTTAATGGTGCAGTAACTCTAAATTATGGGTGCAAGCACTATTTAAATAAGGCCGGTATAAATAATTCCCGAGCTTAATAAGGCAACTTGCAATAATTCTCTATTACTTATTTTAA
This sequence comes from Listronotus bonariensis, assembly GCA_014170235.1. Lineage (NCBI taxonomy): Eukaryota > Metazoa > Arthropoda > Insecta > Coleoptera > Curculionidae > Listronotus > Listronotus bonariensis. The sequence goes on from JACEGR010005532.1 coordinate 64,430, forward strand.
TAATGTCAAAAAATAATGTCTAGGGAAATTTAAATAACACAGATCCACAAAATGAAAAAGTGGTCTTCGCTGGGTATTGGACAAAGATTTTCTTACTTATTTTTCTAGCTGAAGACGAATCTAAAGTCAAAACTAAGGGTAAAACTTTGCTTGTGCCAAAAGGCCACTTAAATTTTTTATTCAAATAGAAAGGCGGGTTATGTAGTACCTTGTTTCGAAGGCCCTTTTGGTTCTCTACCCAACGATACCTTGTTTTTGAAAATTAGTTGAGCCGTTCCAGACCGAGAACCATTTGAAACTTGGCTTAAATAGTGTGGTTATAGTATAACTAAATGTGTTTAAAACTATTTTTTTAAAATTTTTTGGTAAATCGTAGTATTAATGAGTATTTAGTGTATTTTTAATTATATTGACTGGTATAAGTTCTATGTACGGTAGCACCAATAAACTATTGATTCACTAAAATCCAGACAGCCTGTACAATGTAGTTTTTGAAAATTTTTTGGTTATTTTTAATTAATAGATAACAGCACATAATGCGTAAAATCTAAACTAAATATGATATTTATTATTAATACAGCTTGTCTTGTTTGCATCATATGGGAAACTTTTTTATTGTTAATTTTATAAAAAAGTTTGCATTGTCTAAAACCTGAAGTAAAATTATTTTTTTTCGATGGTATACAAGGTATGTAAAAAATACTAATTTTGCTCAAGAGGACAGTACTTTTATTTTTTATAATAATAAAAAGTTTTTATAAAAAGAAGTTTCAAATTAAAAATAGCTTTTAAATATGTAAATTGGTTTATTTAAAGGAAAAAACTTTTTTAACATTTTTTCTGCGATAAAGTGCGATTTTTGCTGTTTTGATGGTTTTTACGCTTTCTTAACATATTACATTTTTAAGTAAGTATGCACTAATGCACAAACTTAAATTTTTGCCAGTAACGAATAAAAAATTCAAAAAAGTTTTCTTGAAAACAAACAAGTTTGCATATTTTATAAAAAAATTTATGATCTTGTGAAAAATAAAGGTAGTTTCCTCTTGCGCAAAATTCATATTTCCTGACATACCTCATACACCACTGCAAAAAATTAATGTCCGAATGCATTTTCGGTTTTAGACTATGAGAACTTTTTATAAAAATAACTATTTTCCGTAAAATTAATAATAAAAAGTTTTTCATATGATGCGAACTTAAGTAGACACACTATATATAAAAGTTTTTTTTGGTCACATAAAACTTACGTCATTTTATTTAATAACCTTCGTAAGAAACTTTAATTTTACTAAATTCTTTAATTATCTCGAAAACACCCTTAAAACACTCGTAAATTCCTTTCATTTATCTACATATCCCAGCAAAATTCCAAAATTCCTTTAAAACTCCCTTCTTTTTGTAATGATTTATGATGTAACACTCATTGTTTATAGACCAGGTCGTATGGGCGCCAATGTATCAAAAATTATTCTCATGGAATTTTTTGCAGAATCATGTCATAAATAATAAATAATCATAAAATGCTGATTACGACGATTCATCAGCTCAAATTACCACCAAAAACGACTCGTTATATTTTTCGAAAAATTATTATTTATCAAGTTCTATTCATTTAAACAAGTGAAAATAAGCAATTAGCCCCAAATTTACCATTCCCCAAGCAGCAAGCTGACGTCATTATGACGTGATTTTTAAGTAATTTTTGGTAATTTTTAGTCATAGGACGTCATAAGACCAAAATTATGACGTCATTTTAATGACGTGTTTTTGATGTTGTCAAAGTAACGTCTTTTTGAAGTCATTTTTTCGTCATACTAGCTCATAAAAATCGAATGACGTCATGTCTAGAAAACCCACCAGAAAAATTTTGACAATAAACTACTACGTTTATTCAACATCTTCGCTTTTTATCGCCTACACCGTACCGATGAGACCAAAATAGTTCAAGACCGGTCTGCGGTTGGTGATCTCACTTAGCTTTGAAAAAATATCTTCGGCTAGTGTAAAAATCTGCATCTCCAGGTTGGAAAGTGTCCCGAGAGATGCGACCTTGCAGTACAAAGAAATTGCAAGCAGTAAGGAGTTTTTCCTATTTCATTTTATAGTGGTGTATGTGTTAATTTTTCGTCATCTTAAAGACGTTATTATGACGTCATTAACGGGACGTCTTTTGTCTGTGACTTAGGGAGGTCAATTTAACGTCACTTTGTTGTCATCTTATGACGTCTTTGCTGACCAAATGTGACCAAAATGACCAAGACCCAGCTTGCTGCTTGGGTTAAATGAAGTATGAAAATATAAAAAAATTTACATAATGTATTTTTATGAAATCCTTAAACTTTTTCTAACAATTGTAGAGTAAGACAATTTTGAATTCCTAGAGGTTTTTTCAAATGTTTTAAAAAGTGTATTTTTGTGTTTTTATTCCCGAAAAATCTTTGCACTTTTCCTGTATGTTATGGTCTCTATATAAATAGCACCCAGATCGGCCTGGTTTATTCCAAGGTTACTACGACAACTATCAATAGGTGTCGCTGCTTAATTTATTTTCGGTTGATTAATGTTCAAAAAATTTAAATAAAATTTTATTTGATGCAATTTTTTTCCTAATTGATAAATAATATTTTTTTAATGTAGACAGTCGTTTTCGGAGAAAAATAAGTCAAAAAATCAAACAAAATTTTATTTGATGCAAAATAATGTTTTTTCGAAATTGTTAGTTAAAGGTACGCGCACATACGTCGGCATCGGACGGACAGGACGGATCGGATAAACTAGTTTTGGTGAAATTAAATGACACACACGCACATGCGAGTCATGGGTAAACCAAGGCTAAATATTAAAAGTTTAGCGCCTTTTCACCCATGGTATAATACCACTGGAATAACCCCCCCGGTAGAAATTGGCTTAAATTCTTGTCAAATAACGCAATTTCTGACCTGTATAGCACTTATAAAACGGTACTGGCCGGATTTTAATTTAAGTTGCTATATTCTCGCGGGATTTTTTAAATCCGGTGCAAATCTCCCGCACATAGGTGCACTGCTTCTTTAATTTCATTTAAAACTATGTTTTCCGATCCGTACCGTCCATCCGATGCCGAGGTATGTGCGCATACCTTAAGGTTGCCACGTGAACTACCGCGGGTAGGGAAGTGTCACCTTGGAATAGACCAGGTCCTTCTGAGTGATGAATATTTAGAAATTCAAAATTGTCAAATCGATTACTGTACAGTTGTTACAAAAAGTTTAAGGATTTCATAAAAAAATACATTATGTAAATTTTTTCATATTTTCATACATTATTTAAATTGAAAAGTTGGGCCTAATTGCTCCTTTTTAATTATTGTTTAAATGAATAAAACTTGATAAATATTAATTTTTCGAAAAAAACGTTAACAGTCGTTTTCGATGAAAAATTGGTCAAAAAATTAAATAAAATTTTGTTTCATTGAAAATTGATTTGATTCAAAAGATTTGTTTTTACATGTTAAAAACAATTGCGGTTTAAAAAACTTCTGACCAAACTTCGAGCTGGCATCATGGATCATCGTAATCAGCATTTTATTCTGAACATAATTTTTCAAAAAATCCAAGAAAATTATTTTTGGGACATTGGCGCTCATACAACCTGGTCTAAAAGAAAAAATATTCAAGTAAGCATAGCTAGAACGTAAAACTAATTTTAGAATAAATGGAACATACTAACGGGTATATTTGTTTTAATTAACGTCTCTTTATTGGAACTAGGTTAAACAGTGTTATCGGGTGCTTTGTGTTATTGAGAACTGGGTTGCGATGCAGCCCTTTGTTTTGCTGATACTATACCAACTTTTAACTGTGAATTTAGGTTAGCTATTCCCTTGACTCTCCCTATTTGCCCCACCGGATATTCGATCTCCCTTCGCCATTTAACAACGGGAACTGAATAGCTTTTAATAAAATTAATTTTTTGGTTGCAATAATAACGTATAAAGTGGTCAAGATTATTTTTTAAACACATACAGTGCCAGATTAGACCAGAGTCGATAATTTTTGAAACCAAAAAATATTAGTAGGATAAAACCCATCGTAAAAGTAGAAAATATAACCAAAATTAAAGGAAAAATTAATTACGGGTGATCTGAGGTCGGGACGGGAGGGGGTTTACAGGTAAAAAACGGCATTTCTCGATTTTTGGTAAAACTATAAGTTATTTGAAAAAACTTAAATGTTAAAGTTTTAGATAATAAAAAGATCAACACTTCTTTACATAACCTCAAAATGTATGTGAAAAATTTAAACAACCAATTTTTTTGTTTTTTATTTTTATCTCTTACAAAAAAAATTACTGAACTTGGTAAAATCTTATAGGAACTCCGGGTAAAGTAAATACCTTAAGATGTTTGAAACTTTATCAAGAAAGGTATGAGAGATAGCAACAAAATAAATACTACAAATCAATCTTTATTAATTGCGTCTACATGTTTTGTACTCAATTAAGTTCAAAAGTAAAACAATAAGTAACTAAAAATAAAATTCAATCATATTTACTTTGCCCAGACTCCTGGGTAAAGTGGATATGGTGCCCGGGTAAAGTGAATTACCATCTTCTAATTACATAAATCTAAAAATTATATTTCAAAACAAAACCTAATACACTAAAAAACTTAAATTCACGTTTAAAGGTATTATCTTAGAAATTAAGAATGGCGGTTATCACATTTTAGACTTGTACGATGACGAATCCAATCTTCAATTGGATTATCTTCTTTAATATATATTTCACCGCAAAAAATCATATTCTATCTTCAAAACTTTTTTGGTTGTTACCTCTTTAGCAGTTAGTCTAGGAATGTTTTTTAATTCTACATTTAGTTTTTTAGTAATATATCTTACTTTATTTTTCTTAAACTTTTGCTTTTGCTCTTCTTTCATATATCTATGATTTTGAGATTGACCTCTTAATCTTCACTGAAAATGGTACGGAATCAGCCAAATTTTGAAGTAACAACACTACTCTTGACTAGTCTGTATAAAGTTGAATCAGCCATCCCATATTTTTATCAGTACCCTTCACTAATTCTCCAGATTTACCCAAATTAATGGTCTTGATTAGTTTTGTTTTTGTATTTATTCACCATTTTCAAGAAAATGTGAGTTTTATAATCTGCAACTAAATATTCTTAAACCCGGGTAAAAAGGATACCTGATCCACTTTGCCCTATTCACTTTGCCCAACACTGCCATGGGTGATTTTTACTTTGTAACACTAGTGTGATATGTACTTTTCCTCACTGCTATATTGTATTGTTTTGACAATATTTTTACATCGAAAATCACCTACCTAGAAGCATTATATAACTTTTATCATTTTGAAATTTAAAAGGCACTCACTTAATAAAAATTGTATGGTTTGGTTAGGTAATAACGGTAATAGTATAATACGGTTTTCTGCTATTATAAGGGTTTTTTAAAAATTATTCATACTTACATATTTTAGACACTCTTCTAAATAAAACGTAAGTGGCGCATATCCAAAATATTCCGTTTTTTTAAAAAATATCAGTAAACAAACTTACGGGACCGGGGAGTGAAAAGGGTTCCGGGTGGGGTAAAATTGGTAAAACGAGTTAATGAAACTGAACATCACATATAAAATTAAGTAAAAATTACACATATACATACAAAATATGAGAAAATATTTTTGAGAAGAAATATAAAAAATATGAAAATTTTAAATGCATAACCTAAAGTCCTAAAAGTAAGAAAAAAACGACTACTAAACGTCCGTTATACCATGCAAAATATGGAAAGCATTTGGCAACGTCGGAAGGGTCTGATTCTATTTATGAATGGATAAAAGAAAGTGGATTCATAAAGTGTGTATTAGCCTCAGGTTTAATTAATGGATTAAAAAAAAGATTTAACTAGTTGTTTGAGTACACGAAGACAGAGAGAAAGGAATTTGATCTATAGAAGTTTTTTCTTTGCCGCTTTAGGTCGAACGGTCAAGCGACATGGCTGCCTCTATAAAGTGCGTGCTCAAAGGTCGGAGGGATATTTTTAATTTGATCTACTTACCGACAACACTGTACCAACTGAGCGAGCAGTCTGTAAAAGTTGTTTTTTGTGGTTATGTCTATTTTTGTTTATGTTTTTATTTTTTGTAAATTTTATTATTACTCTTTTTAATATTAGGAGAAAGCTTATACTGTGTAGTAACTTAACGTTGATAAGATGATTTTTGCTAATTTGGGTTCTACTGTTTAAGGTAAGTAAAAAGTATTTTTTATGTCACTAAAATAAATATTTTGCAATAACTTGCAAAACCAATAGCAGTTTTTAGAATGACATCATAATATATATCACACGATTGTTGTAAAGTACTTTGCAACACTAGTGCTGTAAAGTACTTTGCAACACTAGTGCTGTAAAGTACTTTGCAACACTAGTGCCTTAGCCCTGTTTAAGTTTTAGTTGCTAATACTTTTTAGTCACATCATTGTTATACATTACGTCTGAAGCTTTGGACAAACATGGATTTTTAAATTTTTTTAATTATACGGCTTTAGATTCTTCTTTTATTGCTTTATGAGGGCTATCATCCTTTTGAAAGTATTTCATACCATTAATAATAAACATTTTTTGCAAAATACAAAATTTGCTTTATTTTGACAAAAAATCTGTCACATAAAAATTATTTTGACAAAACCAAGTAAAATTATTTTAAATGTGCCGAGATACGACGGCACTTGTTTTTGGAATTTTTTTGTTTCATCTGGTTTGGCAAATATGGTACTATACCCTTATTTTAAATCAAAAATTCACGTCTTAAAACATCGACATTTTCAAAAAATCGGTTAGCTTTTTGATGATGTAACAAAAAATATGCTTAATTACCACGCTAAATGTTCTCAAAAATGCATTTCCCCAGGACTTGTAGTTTTGCCGGAAATCGGGAAAAACCGTTTCTTAGCCTTAAAAACTCATCGCCTTCCACCTTTCGACCTCATATAGCCAGTAATTTATTTTTCCTTTAATTTTTGTTGTTTTCTCTACATTATTCAATGGGTTTTATGCTACTATAGTTTTTTTGTTTTAAAATTTGTTTAAAAAATTATCGAGCCTGATCTAATAATGATTTTAAAAAATCGGATCCGGTTTTTTTTTTGCATTTTCTAAGAACATTTGCTATCGGAATGTATATTTTTTATATATATTATCAGAAAGAAGAGATTTTACCAAACAAAAAGATTAATTACTTGTTAAAAAATGCCGATATTTTGACACTCAAATTTTCGATTGGAAATAAGAATATTTTTTTCATGTAATGTCAAAATAATGTGAGAAAATAAATATTTCAAACAAAAAATATACAGTGTATTTGGAACATGCGAAGGTACTAAATACCGTAAATATAACTTATTTTTTGTAAAAGATAAAAATACAAA